>JASFDG010000104.1:2216-34624 GCA_036937095.1 Phaeolepiota aurea
TCGATATACAAACCATCTCCTCTGTTATTACAGGGCTAACTCGCTGTCTCGCTCGAGTGGATTCGCCAGACCGTCGTGAAGTGCCCCCATTATTGATAAGAACTCAAATGTGGTCGAGGCTCTTTGTCTCCATACAGGCGCGGGACATTGATGCCGTGGCCGATATTATGCGTATACTCTCTGAAGCGGCACACCTTGATATGCTTCAACCAAAAGCTTACCAAAAGCTTCTCAAGATTCCTAGCATCGGGGCAGGATATACCTCAGGCGAACACGCGATAAAACAAGTTAATCGGTCTTTAACAATGATACATGAAGGTTTCATGGCCGTTATGTTCAGATTCGCAGATTACAGCGTCTCGACGTCTGCGATCGAGGTTTTGCAACGTCCTGGTTTGGTTCCAGCGACGGTCAACCTGTTGTTGTCGCCCATCGAGAGTCTCCACGTTGGGGCGCAAACACTTACCGGTCTGGCTTTCGATGTTGACGTCAGGTTGGACTGTTTTCGCGCCCTACTTGAAAACCTTCCAGACGCTGCCTTGGACGGAATCTTCGGCTTCCTTGAAAACTTTAAAGCCTATGCACCCACAGCCCCAGAAGCTTGTAGCCTCTCGAAATCGCTCGTTCGATGTTTCGCGGACATAATGGAGGTGCTTTGTGCCCATCCTACTGGTCTACTGCACAATCCCCGTTTCCTAACATCCTTGAACGCCCACAACAAAGGTGGTCGATTGCCGGAACTTTGGAACCTGATGACAAAGTCCCTCTCCGTGATCTTCAACCGCACCCCAGCCTGGTCTGTGTTTTTCGGAAATGATGATATGATCGTGTGGATGCGAGATGTACTTCTGTTTGGGCGGGAGCTCCTCGCGCAATGGAGGGTTATCGAAACCGCTGCGACTGCTGGCGCGATGTCTGGCGTACCGGGGAAGCTTTCCGAGATGGGGAAGAAGATGGTCGCCGCGTTGCAGGATGTTCTCCTCGAAGTTATCAAATGGTTGCGCCTTACTGACGAAGAGCTGCTCCATCAATCTTTCGCGTTACTCGAATCCCTATTCATCGTCCTCAAGGACACTCATATTCGACCTTCAGACGCGGTACTCGAAAAGCTCACGAAGCATATTAACAGTGCGAGGAAGACACAATCTGGGAAGGCTACCAGCCGGCTTGACGAGACGAGATTGTCGAAATTGGAGGATACCGTCGCATCGTATGACGACGATGTTCAAATTATCTCCCATACACCTGCTGCTGCAACGAGCACTCTTCCTGGGAAAACCGCACCCACAAAATCACTCCTCCATAAAGTCCAGCCCACCGATGTCAGAAAGGAGGCCTTGAAGCAGACCTCTTTGGTCCCTCAATCTAAACCATCCAAGTTCTTCGCAGCTGAGGACCAACGGAGACTCGACGGCGATTCTTCCGTGCCTGCGTTTCGCAAAGCATCTCATCTGGTTCCCGCTCCATCGAAACAAACGTCAGGCGATGCGAGGAAGGCGTCGGGTCCCAAAAACGAAGCCCTCAGCCATACAGCCCAGTCGGAGGAGTCTGACAGTGAGACCGACGACGACGACGAAGGTCAATTGGGTGGGTTGGCATCCTTGGGCAAGCTTCCCAAATCGCCCAAGGTGCACAAAGTTGAGGCTCGGAGGCAAATCAAGACGTTGGACATTGTTATGCAGAAAAATCCCATGCAGGAAAGACTCAATCGTCGAGAGGAGGCGCGCAAGATTGCCCTTCGACTCAAACCGGATATCTCTGGCCTCCACAAGGCTTTGCTTTCCTGGGATTATGAGCATGCTGGCGCTGATCCACCTGGTGAAAAGCTGCGACCTCTGCCTGTCCCGGATAACTTCGACACGCACGAGCAGTACTGGCAAGTATTCGAGCCTCTCCTCTTGCTCGAATGTTGGGCCCAAATATTGCAGGCGAAGGAAGAGAGGCGAGACTCGTATGCCTGCAAGATCAGTTCCCGCCAACACTCAGATGACTGGCTTGACCTAGAAATCACCGTCACTGACAATGTTGCGAAGGATTGGTATCTGGCAGAGACGGACGTCATCCTCTTGCGTCATCCAATGAGCCGGAAATGTATCCTCGGGAAGACCCAGGGTTATCGGGCGTCTCAACAGGGAGTCCAAGCGAACATTCGGTGCTCGACGCTGGGGGGCAAGAGCGACCCAGGTTTGCTGATAAACACGGTTTGGAGCATTAGCAAGCTTTTCAGGTTCGTCCGCTTTTTATATGCGGTTCCCGTCATATTGATTGTTGCTCAGTTTGAGCACTTTACATCGGGAATATGCTGCCTTGGTGTCATTGCCGTATTACGATCTTCACGCTTCGATCTTGAGACCCAAACTCCACAAGGTTTCTCGTGTTGATAGGCAAGAGGTCCGTCAGATAATGGCGACTTACAGCGTGAACGAACCACAGGCGATCGCCATCTCCAACTCACTCCAGACTGAAGGTTTTGCCCTCATTCAGGGGTAAGCATATTGTCCTTTTTCTCCATGCCACTCACGATATATTGTGCCCAGCCCTCCAGGGACAGGAAAAACGTCAACTATATGCGGTCTCGTTGCATTGTTCATGTCGCGGCGCTCGAAACCCGCCGTTCCAGTTCATGTTGGGCGCAATGCTGCTCCCTCGGAAAAGGGACCCGTGGCCAAAGTCTTGCTTTGTGCGCCAAGCAACGCCGCTATCGACGAAATCGCTCACAGAATCAAGGACGGATATCGTGGCTCAGAAAAACAAGCTGGAAATGTCAAGGTCGTTCGAATTGGGACCGCACAATCCATGAACATCTCGGTCAGGGACATATCCTTGGATTATCTAGTCGACCAGAAGCTAGAGGGCACCAAAAAACCGTCAGATGATGCTGGGAATGAGATCGCCGCTTTGCGTCGGGAGATTGAGTCTATTAAGCAGCTTCGGATGCAAAAACTGGCCGAAATCGAAGCCATTCAAGATAGCACGAGGACGTTTGCATTGGAAAAAGAGATCAGGGACCTTAATGCTCGTAGGATGACGCTTACCCGCCAATTCGACTTGGTCAAAGACAAACAGAAATCTGACTCACGGACGCTGGATGCTCTGCGAAGGAAAACGCGGCTAGAGATCTTGCGAGATGCTGATGTCATTTGTAGCACATTGTCAGGCGCTGGACATGAAATATTGGAACAGTTCGACTTCGAAATGGTCATCATCGACGAAGCTGCTCAAGCCATTGAACTGAGCTCCCTGATACCTCTCAAATATAAATGCATACGCTGTGTCATGGTTGGTGACCCCCAACAGCTCCCGCCGACTGTAATATCCCAGGAGGTTAGTTGCTTATGCGTGTTGGCAATCAATCATGACCGACTGGCAACTACTAGGCAACCCGATATCGATACAACCGATCACTTTTTGTCCGGCTCCAACAGCATAGGCCAGACGCCGTACATCTATTGAGGTACTTTGCACCATCTGCTCAGAGGATCTCATGCTAACCACAAAACAGTATTCAATATCGAATGCACCCCAACATCAGCGTTTTACCGAGCCGGGTTTTCTATGACGGGCGGCTCCAAGATGGACCTAACATGGATGAAAAGACGAAACAACCCTGGCATGGACATGCCAATTTTGGGACCTACCGATTCTTCAACGTTGCAAAAGGTATCGAAGAGCAAAGCGGCCGTTCCATCAAGAACGTAGCAGAATGCCAAGTAGCCGTCGCGCTCTATAATAGACTCCGTCAAGAGTTCAAATCCTTTGATTTTGACAACCGCATTGGCATTGTTTCGATGTATCGGGCTCAAATTGTCGCGTTAAAGCGCATGTTCGAACAACGCTTTGGTAAGGATATATCAAGCCGTGTTGACTTCAATACCGTCGATGGGTTTCAAGGACAGGAGAAGGATGTCATCATCCTGTCATGTGTTCGAGCTGGACCTGGGTTACAGTCGGTAGGATTTTTGTCTGGTAGACCGTACATCAGCCTTTTGTGACTGCAGAGCTGATTCAATTTGTCAGACACACGACGGATGAACGTCGCCCTGACACGTGCAAAATCATCGCTTTTCATTCTAGGCAATGCTCCTACACTGGAGCGTAGTGATAATACTTGGCGCAGCATCGTGCTCGACGCCAGACAGCGGGCATTCCTCGCAGATGTCAGTATCCTCTTCCTCATTGAATATCTTTCTTCTAAGTGCCGTAATATCTAGGCAGATAGCACTTACTTCACGAAGGCGAATACTCCTCCCATATCCCACGACGCTGGGCCGAAGAAGGCCAAACCGATTTCAAAACCAAAACCCGTGCCAAACATTCCCCTCGATCTGTCAACTCCCCAACAGCTAAAGGAGGCAGTAAATGCCTCTTCTTCAGCCACACAGAATTCTCCAGTGGCTCCGACGCCATCAGCAGTGCTCATTCAGAGGCCCACATCCCCGAACAGAGGGGTCAAGAGACCCGCTGAGGACTTATCCGATGGGGTGGCAATCCCACCAGTACGTCCCCCAGGGAATCCAGAGAGACCACGAGCCCCTCCACCGAAACGACCCAAACCTCCCCCCTCGATATTCATTCCAAGTAAGAATAAACAAACTGTGAGTTCGACATTCGCAGACTGGACCGGACAATAACTGATACCTAAACTAGCGGCCACCTGGTGGTGGATCTGCGGGGCCTTCACATCGGAAAAACCCTTAACCATCCATCATATCATCGCTCTCACTCATTCGCTCTCGAACTGCATTGCAATCATTTTTATTCAGCAGCTATATATAATATAATATACATAATTAGATGCATAGGTACATATTTACGATAGAGCAATATCACTGTTCAGCTTTGATTGCGGGTAGTTCCCAGCCATCTGGGCCGAAGTGGGGAATGGTCATCAATGTCCCAAGGTTGTTTTTGGTAGGTTTTGAGAAGGTGCAGAGTGATGGCTTGCCAAGTGATGAGAGCCAAGCTGGATTGATGATGGTCAGACCTAGAAAGTGGTCAGCGCATGGAACTACCCAGGGGAATGAATAAACTAACCTTTGAGATAGACACGACTTGTGCGAACAATCTCATGGAAGACTACGTAGTCTGGGGGTGAACCATTGGCGATTACGGATGACGGGTGGATAAAAACATCCTCTGGGACACCAAGAGCCCTATATGGCACACCTTTGCACGTCGTGTATTGAGCACCATTGGAACCACCTTTCAGGACACAATCTTTGCGAACGGCGACCTGATCGATGAAACCTGCAGCTAACAGTTGGCGAATGACCTTTAGCTGAGGTTGGTTGCTTTAGCTGAAGTCATTGAATGTGGAACAGATTTTGTACCTGTAGATCTGTGGGTGGTTGGAGGTTCGGTACAAAACCAGCGTCCAGGCCCGGGAAATTGGCTTGAACAATGTTGCTAATCTGGGCGCGAAGCTTATGAATTTCTTCCATGGCCTGCAAGCTTGATTCAGCGACATGCAGACGGAGTAAGGCTTGATTAAAATACCTTGGGCCTGACGAAATGTTCCGAGCAGAACGTTTGCCCACCACCTGCGTACTCATATGCCCCGACTATGGACAGGATCTTGGACATGTCACTTGAGAAGCTACCTAAGGATGAATGCGTCTTTAATCTGTGAGATCCATGGCTCTATCATGAGGAATAAGTCACATACATGTTGTGATTGGAAAAAGATTTTCCTTTGCAAGCGTCGGGTTTCTTTTGCCTTGACTTTGTCGCTCTTGATTCCAACCATGCTAACCTCCTGTTCTGAATCACTATCGCCATCGCCATCTCCCTGTAATACCTCCTCGTGCAGAAAAGGATCCCCAACGGACATAGCAGACACGATGGCTACAACATATGGAAGACAACCATGCTGCTGACCGCTGACCAGCATCCTTGAGAACCTCGGGGAAAGCGGAAACAGGGCCATTGTCCTACCAAGGTCGGATATCTGGGCCCCAGAGGTCCCAGTCCCAGCTGAGTTCTGGGCTTGTGCATGAGATTTTGACTCGAGGGCGCCAAGATGAGTTAATGTCATTTCGGCCTTTTGCAGGGCAAAGCGATCTGGGGGTGTAGGGAAAGGAAAGTTTACGACCGCGTCGATGTGCATGCTCTTCATCTGGAGAACTACGCCTTCAATAGGCATGCGATGGATCTCGGGCAACGAAAACCGCTCGAAATGATGTTCGAAGAGTGCTGAGGAGTACAGCCGATAGCAGTGACCAGGGCCCGTGCGTCCCGCTCGTCCCGCGCGTTGAGAGGCGGAAGCTTTTGAAGTCCAGCTGATTTGAAATGCTTGTATACCGTTCGCGATGTCATATCGGCGCTATGGCATTTGTTAGCGGAAGCCAATAAAAACAAAACAGAGGATTCACCTCCTTAGCCCTACCAGAATCAACAACATACCGGATGCCAGGAATTGTTAACGATGTTTCGGCAACGTTCGTAGAAACAACGACCAAACGTGACCCTTCTGGAGGAGGCTGGAATACACGCATTTGTTTCTCGCTTGGCAGCAAAGAATACAGCGGAACAATCTGCATTGGGGCTAACATCTTTCAACGATCATTGTGATTGCGATAGGAACGAGAATAACTTACTATCTGATTGTTCGCTGTCCAGACCTAATTCCTCATTCAGTGCAGCCTCGTCGTCACTATCCAACGCATCGGGATCTTCTTCATCGACGCCCTCATCTACGTCAAAGGCAAGGCCTTGACCGGTATCCCCCAGATCCACATCCTCGGCCTCGACATCGGCTATAACAGATAAACAATAGAACAACCCCGGAGTTATTTTACCAACTTACCATGAGCAGGAGTCACCATATTCATTCCAGAAGATTCAGCAGTCTCAACCTGTGCCAGATTTTGGAAAAGCCCACGTCGCCTCTTCTTTTCGTCTAACGCCTTCTTTCCAAACTTCGCTTCTAATCGTCTACAAACCCCTGTAATTTCGTTTTGGCCCGTTAAAAAGATGAGGATTCCACCAGGTGGGAGGCGTGCATGGATCTTGGCGGCCTTTTTGATAGCAGCTGTTACGTAGTCTGAGGGTGTTCTACGGCTGAAATGAACAGTGACAGGGTGTTGGCGGGCAGCGACATTGATAACGGGAGGTGGAAACGAGAATAGCGTCTTGTTCTCCGCAAAATCGCTAACTCGAAGGGTCGCCGACATGATAATCAATCGCAAAGGCTTGTGGATGTGATCAGCTTGCGAGAAGGGGGGGGGAAAGGATGTACCTACTAACCTTTGCCCCTGGTTTACCGTCCTTCCACATCTCCTCTCTCAGTTTGATTACACGACTAAGAACACCAATCAATATGTCGGTGTTCATACTTCTTTCGTGCGCTTCATCGATGATGATAACGGAGTATCTTGTCAACAAAAAGTCAGTTGCAAGCTCTCTGAGCAAGACACCATCCGTCATAAACTTGATTGATGTTGCTGGCGAGACAGTTGCATCATAGCGGATTTGATACGAAATGCGGGAGCTGGTCAGAGAGAGTTCGTGAGCAACCCGCGCTGCCATCGACATTGCAGCAACTCTACGAGGTTGTGTTATGCCAATCACACCAGGGTTCTCTGTGATCATGTTAAATCTGGAGGTGTATGAATCACTGAATTACACACCACTCCCAGGAGTTCCGAATCCTGCTTCATAAAGAAATTGTGGCACCTGGGTCGTTTTACCACTACCCGTTTCACCACAAATGATGACTACGGGATTGAGAAGGATAGCCTCCATTATCGGCTGTTCTTCTGAGACAATAGGCAACAATATTCTGGCCTCCTGCACATCGTCAGGTCGTCGAACATCAACAGCTTTCAGATAAGAGGTTGATGTAATTTTCTGTTGCTCTGGATCGAGCAACCGTTGGGCGAATGCCGTCTGAGGAAGTGCGAGATCTTCGCCAAGAGGGCCTCGCATTTCGTGCGGCTGTGATGGCTCCTCCAACTTTCGTTTTTTGGCAGGAGGCAGGAGAGTGTCTGGCACCGGAACATCCGCCACGGGTGGTTGAGTCTCTGTTTGTGGAGGTGTAGCGTATCCCTTCGCAATACCGAGTTGCTTCATAGCCCATGCTTTGAAACCGAAGGTTTTCTTTTTTGGCGTCGTTTCTACGTCCATAACCGCTTCTTCTGAGGACGATGCTTGCTTCGACGCCTGGCCATCGCTGTCTTGTTCACCGTCCCTTCCTTCGTCGGAGGAATCATAAGCAGAGTCAGAGCTATCAAAAGAGGAATCCGACGATTCAGCGTCTTCGGCGGCTAATTCTGCAGTGTCCTCCCACTTCTTTTAAACGGAGTAAATCAGCTGGGTAGTCAAAAATGACATGGGGGGCACGAGGACGGACCTTTGTGCCATGGTTTTTAGGTCGGGTCGTCGGGGCCACCACACTTCCATCTGGTCGTCGCTGCAAGGCGCTGCCAATAGCAGGTGGATCATTTTTCACTGGGGGTGGGATAGCGTTGAACGACGCATCCACCACTATTGCCTGCTTTCTTGGTTTTACGGCAGGCATATCGCTGATTTCGTCATCTTCGCTATCTCCCTCATCTTGAGGACCGGTGATGGCGTAAGAGTCGCCCTGGCGTTTCCTTTTCCCGGATTGTCCAGCAAGCGCACGTTTGACTTCCTTATCCTCCGCTTTCTCGAGGCGCTCCTGGTAAGTCGACAGCCGCCCAGTACCAAGCGTAGAAGACGATTGCAGTAATGCAGAGGGCAAGGAGGCTTGAGTCTGCCTAATAAACGTCAAGGGAGATACAACCGGCTCATGGAGGGACTCACAATAGCTTTTCAAATATCAGAACTCGCTCTTCCTTCTTCAATTTTTTATCCTGTACAACACATGATGAGTTAGTGAGATACACTCCAGCGTTTTGCCTACTATATATTTCTCCAATCTTTTCTTCTTCTTGCTATTCCACTTAGAATCCGACTGGGCAGCAAGCTAGAAACAGATTAGGACTGGACATGTCAATGGAGCTTCGTTTATACATACTTCTTGTAGCAGTTTTTCTCGTCTCTCTCTCTCCTTCTCCTCCTTCGTCTTGGGTACTAAAATGCTCGCATTTGCGTCTGCCTCCTCCCCTTCTACTTGGTCAATCCTTTTGTTCTTCTTTGCTTTGCCTTTCTTTCGTGATCCAGCAGTTGACTGTCGACCTTTGGCGTTGAAAGCCACCCGTTGGGGGTGATTCATAAATGGCTGTCAGTGAGATGATTGATCTAAAGCTACATTTTTTCGGGATCTTAGATTAGACCGACCACGTGATCACATAACCTCTGATGAGGTCATAAATGCAGCATAAAATAAGTTCCCAATGCTGCCCTATTCACTCTCTACAGGAGTGCTCTGCAAGCGCCTCTTAGACCTTCTCAGACGATTCACCGATGAGTAATGCGGAATCGAATCCGACATATCTGGATTAGCAGCAGGCCCTGGCGTCTGACCTCGCATAGAAGGCCTTCCTCGACGAACGGGCGTAGCCCGAGTATTACCCAGATATGCAGGTGTGTCCTCCCTGCTGCGCTGAATTTCTTTCCCTTTAGCAGTAGATGATGCTTCTCGACTACCAGAGGCCTGGTTCAGCATCCTTGCCGATGGACTGGACCTCCCATCCGGCTCGTCAGAACCTGAGTCATGGAGATTCTCCTCTATCACAAAAGAAACACGCCTCCCTCTTGAATGGCTCCGCTTCACCAGGGATTTCCGTCGTTCTCTTGGCTTCATCGGCGATGAAAGCACCTCCGGCGAGTCTGGCGGCAGCGTTGCTCTTGAAAAGGCAGGGTCATAAGGATAATGATAAGGGTGTTGATGGTGAGTAGGAGTCGTATACAACGAATCCGGTCCTCTATGTCGATGGGATGGGGTATATAAATGGGGATCCTGGGTCTGGGCAGGCCAAGGTCCCCCTACCAGCGCTGAGAGTTGATGCATCGCTTGTGATATAATGTATTGAGCCCGGGGGTCTGGAATTGGGCCGAATGTATGGGGTACGTGAGGTGGGTGTGGTAGTGGATAGGACGGGTATGGGAAGGCGGGAGGTAGCCTATGGTTGCTGATATGGGACTGTGATCGAGAATAACGCGGTGCAAGCTGGTCAGTGGAGTCATCTGAGCTACAATCAGCATCAGAGTCTCGATGAAGAGATCGAGAGCGTTGCTTTTGTGATGGCTTTCGCTTTGATAGACTCTTCTCCCCTGTCGAAGAAATATACAATAAGAGCTATTCGTATTGAGGTATGGAAGATACAAACCTGGAAGATGATCCACCGCGTCCATATTCCGGAGAAATGGCCTCTGAGCCACGCTAATGCTGATGGGAGGGTCCCGAGGCGCTGGTGTAGTTCGCGCTTGTGCTTCGTGATCTGATTCAGGTATTTCGATATCAGATGATATGACCCGCTTGCGTTTCCTAACGCCTGAGGGGCGTAAGGTTGAAGGTTCGGCTTTAGGATTTACCGGACCCTCTACCTTCGTGATAGGTCTCCTACGCGGTTGGAAGGACCTCCGTTGAGGATGCGAGCTTGATGCCTCTGGTCCATCGACCACACATTTGGGGGACTTTTGCGGGGAACTTATAGGTGACGAGGATATGATGATGGAATCCTCGCTCTCTGACACCAAACCGTTTCTCTCTGCCCAATCACCTTCAACATCGACCTCCTTCTCTCGGCCCTTCCCTTTCGCCGGCCTCGATAATAGAGGGGGTGAACTTCGCGGTGCAGATCGTCGCAGAATGCGCTTCGATGGCATTTCTAGGGTGTCTCTGCTCGAACTTTTGTCGGTAAAAGGGGGACGTCGTTCGATGGACACCTCGAGCCTAAGGTTTTTCAGGGAGTGTGGCGGCTTAGACGCCTCCAAAATTTTGGTTTGTTTCCGTAGCATGTTGACAATTTTCTTGCTTTTTGTAGGAGACGCTTCTGGCGATTGAGTAAGATCGATGTGAGGCGTTGTTGCTTTCTTGGGTAGTGGAATTTCAGGGGACATGGATTGTTTCGCATGGCGGCGACCTCGTTTGTAAGCTTTGATGGGTGAAGACTTCTCCCGCGAGTAAGTAGGTGATATTGGAGACGGTGGTATGTCCTCGTTCGACGGAATGTAATCCTCCAGCACAGGAGGGGTAGTGGAGGGGTACGAGGACGAGTGAGATCTCGGAGGGGTCTCTAATTGTAAGCGCAATGAACCCTTCCCCGACGCAGTGGATGCCCTCCTTGAAATAGACCCCGCAGGGTTATCGATTACTTCGATGTCACTAGTGTCGCAACTTTTCTGTACAACAGGGCAGACACCACTTGAGGGGCCAAAGTCCCAGTTGTTAAGCTCATCCTCCGACGAGCTGTCGAGACCCTGTGAAAAGCGAGGCTGATGTTCCTGACTACCGTCGTGAAACTCGACTTCATCCTGGTAGGACTCTTCAATTTCTTCAACTTCGACCACGTCCTCATCGTAAGGACTAGACTCGGCATCACTATGGCTGCTCTCTTCATCTTGTACATGGGTCGGCACGTCGTCTTCTATGTCATCTTCGGGTTCACTGCCACATTGTTCGCGCCGCCGCCTTTCAGCCTCTAGAAATTCTCGCAGATCTTCAGCATCCGCTGGGTCCATAGGAGTCACTGGTGGAAGCGGCCGGCCATGTATGTGCAGGTCAATTTCGTCATCTTCGTCGTGATTTGCAAACGCGTCTAACTCATCGGTATCATCACCTTCATCGTTGCCCCCGTCACCTCCCAGCTCGCTGTCCAACTCGCCGGATATCCCAAATTCGATCTTCTTTCCATTTCGAATAACCCCGTTGTCTTTGACTATTTTTCCTGTCCGGATATCAACGATATCATCCTCGTCCAGCCGTCGCGTGTAGCGTTCGGCTAACTGAGACCAGACATCAAACAGGCGGAACGCTGACGCTTCGCGCTCTTTGTGAAAATTAATTGGCTGTATTGAGGGGGTTGACCTCAGTGAGGAAGAAGATGCGCGAGAGCTGCTCCGATGAGGATTTGAAACGAGGCGTTGACGTTTGAATGGAGATGTCTTCGAAGTTGTGTAAGACTGATGAGATAGGAGAGGAGGCGAGGCTGACGGAGTTATCATCGGAGCGCTTTTTGAAGGGGTTTTTAGTGGTGGAGGCTGCATATCATCAGCCATTGTAAGATTCGACGAGGTACAAGCATCCAACATGAACCTGATGAACGCTCTACCACGCGCGACGAAGTGCTAATGCACGTGATAATGGGTTTGCCAAGCATGGCACAACAGTAATTGCTAGTGAGTAACAAATATTGAAGTACTTGTGGCCAACTTCATCAGGCCTTTTTCTTAATCGGTGGACAACTGACGGCAGTACTAGATATGGACCCACAAGACTTGGAAAATATTAACGACTTGTTTGACCACGATCTTGAGCTTCGAGAGGTGATTCAGAAACCCTACTGCAGGAAACATGTCACATCGATTTCATTACAGAGTATCAAGGATCAAGTTACACAATTAGACAAAAAGGCACGGACTATGATAGGCCTGCTTAACAGAATTCACTCCACTCCCTCTGACGCGAGTTAGTTCCCTCTCGTTGGTCACCCCGAGTTTAATTTATCTGGCACTGGCAGTACCTGCTCTCCTCGGATCCGTGATGTCTATCTTCCCAAGTTGCCAAGAAACATTTTCCAAATTGGCCTCTATTATTCCCCCAAATCAATTCTGGCGTTGGAAAGATATGTGGTCAACGTCACTCCGAACCATTGTTTTTGCAGTGGCCATGGTCGAATACCTGACTAGCCGCACACTCATATCACTGCCTGCTGTTGCCACATCCCTTGGAAGTCCGTGATTACTTTGACTTTACCTCGTTGAGCAGGCATTGATAGCGCCACTAGTCAAAGACGAATGGAAAGATAGGCTTACACTACCGGTAGAAGACTACCTCCATGGCATAATTAGCCTAATAAATGAACTGGTATGTCTTACCCCCACCGCTGGGAGCGTACTATATGCCAGGTTGTTTATATCATCCCTTAGTCACGTCTAGCTGTGAATGCAGTCACTCTGGGGAACTTTGAAGAGCCAATCTTGATCTCTCTCTTCGTCAAAGATCTGTTTACTGGCTTCTCAATGGTTATTTTCCTCCTCTCCACCTTTGATGATGCCACTTCTCATTTGATACGCAGCTCAACCTTAAAAACGATACGCTGCGTCGGCGATATGACAGTCTAAAATACGATATCAAGAAGATCGAAGAAGGTATTCAATTTGACATGAACATCCTTGAGCATAGCTAACAGCTACCTGGCACTTAGTTGTATACGATGTATCACTTCGAAAGCTGTCCACCTCATCAAACAAAGATACACAACTTGAGCCAAGAGGTTGACCATTAATTTAAAAACAATAGGATCCTTGTCCAGTCAATAGTCTTCACAATCGCAGATTTTCGATGGTTGGTGAGATGGGTGAAAAGATTTGAATACTTGCCAGTAGAATACAACGAGAACAATGATGACATGCACCTCTGCCCTGCCGGTCGGAGATTGAATCTGTAATATAAAAGGTCAGATCTGGTCATTTCCAATCTTCGTTCCGTGATTCGAACCGTGACTGACTTCGGTCGTCTATGACAGGTGGAGGCTCTGCCTTCGTTAAACCAGCAATACATGGATAGGCGGAGGGGTATATCCACCCGCCCAGCCTCGTCCGAAGGTAAGTCGGCAATTTAACATTTCCCGGACATGTGTTCCAACATGCTTCGACCCCCCCGCCAGAAGTAGAGTGCTGGTCTCATGCTGCAGAGTCATTGAAAACTCTCTCGAATAAATATTCGATCCCTCTGACCTTTGAAACGATTGGTCGAGTAAATAGACTTATATCTGCATGGCCGACGGATGACATGCTTCCAGCGGAAGGCTTGGATGGCGTGAAATCAATATACGACAAGCTTGAGAATGGCCTCAAGGGAATACGAACTGCCGCTGAAGAGGAAGCAAGGTTGGTGACGCCTCCGCTTCCGCTAATTTTTTTTAAAACGCGCTTTCATTTAGGGCTATTGATAATGCTCTGGAGCATCTGGGCGTTTTGATTGCCCTTAGAAAGGCGCCCGAAACCCTTTCACAAGGTAATAGGACCCAAGTTCTGCTGCGTATGCGTGTTGAACAGCATGCTAGAGAAACGCAATAAACGCCCACGGGCACCATCACCGTCCGGCACGCCAGTTCCACCACCCTCGGCTGTGCCTAGTAATCGTGTTTCCATAACACTGCCACCCCGAACCAACTCTGTCGGACCCCCTGCTTCATTCTCTCGCGAACCAAAAGCAAGGAGGGAAGCCCTTGCAAAGCAACTTCCGTTGCAGGAAGGAAGGAAGGTTGCCTTTCACCCTCCTCCTGGGAAAGGGGACACCGATGAAAATACCTGGATCTTGGCTCTTGTAACTAGGTGTATCAACGCTGACAAGAATAGGTTCGTTACTTATTTTATGTGACTACGAACAGGACTCAGCCGTTCTAGATATGAAGTACAAGACCCGGAACCACAGGAAGATGGACAACCAGGCGCGTGAGTGAATTACATTTTTATACACATCACTCCCTACTAATGTATTGTACAGCATTTACAATACAACACTCCGAGCCATCATACCTTTGCCGGATCCCAATGCAAACATGGGAAGTCCTTCTCACGTTAGCTCGTACCAGGATTTTCCTGCTGGGTCTACAGTCATGGCTCTATACCCAGACACGAGTTGTTTCTACCGTGCAGAAGTGATTTCCACGCCGAAGGACATGCAGCCACCGGGCCGTGTGAGATTTCTCTCTCCCAAGCTGACATTAAGTGCGTCCTGACCGTGGTTTAGGCTGCCCCCTCTTCAAAATACATGCCCACATACAAGCTCAAGTTTGAAGATGACGATAACCAGGAACACTCTGTTGCAGCGCAATGGGTCGTTGAATGGCCGGGGACTTGACTTCCGTACATGGGGCCATTGGGGTTTATTTCTTTCTTTGCTTGTATTGGATCATCTTTGCATGTATATTTTTTATTTTTTATACTCGCAGACCCATCTTGTATACCTGTGTTCTGCAAAGGGCGGTCATGCTATTAATGGACATCGATGATATCATCGGGTCCCATTTCTAAACACAGTAGGCTCCACAACGTTCTCGGTCGGACTGGTACCTTCTATGAAACGTATATAAGGCCATCGTTGAGCGTCGAGCAATTTTCACAAAACACTGAACACAATGTCCATCGCTCGATTACTTCATGAATTTCGACCTCTATTCCGCATGCTCGACGAGCCACTATCACGCACGCCAGCGGCGTTCATGAACTTCCCAACCCGCATGGATGACACCTTCGCTACGTTGTTCAAACAACCAGCGGTTGATATCAAAGAAGAGGGGGATAAATATGTGCTCGATGCGGACTTGCCTGGCGTGAAGAAGGAAAATATTGATATACACGTTGGCAACGATGGTCGGAGCATCACAATCCAAGGCAAAGTCGTTGAAAAGTCCGAGCCATCGACAAAACATGCAGCCTCGAACGGCGGTGATAACGCATCGAGTACGTCAAGTCAATCATTTATGACAAGGTTTCGAAATGTTTACCGATCCGTATTTTCATATAGCATCGGATTCCACCACCGTGACAAAGTCAGACGATAGCACTACCCAAATTTCGACTGAACGTCCATACACGCGGAATGTGTCGTTTACAAGGACAGTGTGGCTACCTCGCCCCATTGATCCCAAACAGGTTCAGGCGAAACTGGACCATGGCGTCCTCACCTTGACAGTGGAGAAGAAGGATGATCCTGCAACTACTAAGATCGAGATCCAGTAGTAATGCCTGCGCCGCGCAAATGTATGTAATTTGATATGAATGAATAGTATATGGCCTGGACGTTTGAAGCATCTGTTGATTCGTATATGGTCTCGGGGAAGGTTTGATGCAGAAAAATACGAGTTCCGTTGGAACGTGACTTGTGCTGTCAAACCAAAACCCTACACGCCTGAATGTCCAACCGCAACATTAGCTGCGATTAAACATCTCCAAGCATCTCCGGTCACTGTATTCTGCGCAATTCGAGCGTTCCTTCGATATTGGCTCATCCCATGGCATCGCATACCCCCGAAACCCTCCTCGGGCCCGCTGAACCAGCTATGTACATGGATTCAGACTCAGAAGATGAAGTTGACCAACTTGATTCTGACACCGACGCAGAAGGTTCAACATCCGGCCCAGCGAACGCGAAAAAAAGGGAGTCCAGGAGGTCCGGGATACGCGTGCTAGGGCAGAGTCTTTTGCCACAATTGAGGCTAGAAAATATCATACATGCCGACGGTGCGTACTGATATCCGTGCGACGCGCGATTTTCATTTAAGTTATCGATGAACAGGCGTTACGGGAAATCTAGCGCTGTCCAAAGAGGGCCTTTTCGTGTTGTCTGTTGCAACGGTGCGTATTTGTGACATCCATACGGCCAAGAAATTGAAATGTAAGGCAAGGAGGAATTTATCAAACGGATGGCACAAGCGGGGCATAGGCAGGCTGGCTCACAGCTTAGAAATGTTATAACTTATGGAGATATGGGTAGGCATTGCTGTGTATTTGCAAGAGAGCTTGACTCATTTTTTACAGCAACGACAACCCAGCAATACCAGGAATTCATGTTCTTGAATGGTCAGTGGTCATACCTTGTGATAGTCAACGGGACTGATGCCCACCTCCCATGTTGTAGACACCATACCTCCTCCATTGTCCTTATTAGAAGCCCTGCAGTTACGGGAGGCCAAAGAAAGGGAAATTCTTGAAGATGATCCGGCTATGGCGCCCCCCAGCCATCACCTACCTCCAAACGGCCCTATTTCTGGGCCAAGCTCCCTGCCCTTCAGGTCAAGACTCAAAATCCCAAGTGCAAATGGCAAGGAAAAGATGAATGGGAGCGCTATGCCCGCAAACTTCAGTACGCATTTAAGCGAACGAGGATCGCATATGCGATCAGAAGAGAGAGCGCTACAACCTATTGGCGTGACAGACCAGCATAGTCACCTTGAGTCATGGCAGGGACCACAAGAGAGCGCTCCTGCAAGCCTGGAATACACTTCAAGGCATTCTCGCAATGGGGCGTCTTCATCAAAATCACCCCCGCTTATGAATGGACACGGCACGTCCGTCGCAGGATCAGGTACACTTACTCCCGTGGGCTTGCAAGAAGGAAACAGCCAGCCACCTCCTTCTCGGAGCTCCCATTCACATAGCCCTCATGATGATGAAACTTGGAACGGTGGGCAGTATATGGGTCCAGCTAGTGGATTCTTACAGGGGCCAGGAGGACCATTCAGTCGACCGCCGCAAAATCCAGGCCGCACTATCTATTCCCAAAGCCATCCTCCCGACTGAGCGCTTTTAAAATAGGTCCTAGAAACCCCTGTGGTATTGTGTTATCTTATCAGTAGAGCAGTCACGCGCTATCTTTGATTGACTTCGAGCTTAATCTGAGTTGACCACCAGCTCATTCATTCCCTCCAGCTTCCCTCTGATATATCTCCATGCCGTCAGCTGAAGCAAAGTTACCTATCATTAACATCGCGCCGTTTCTTAACAACGATGTTAGTGAAGATGGCCGGCGCGCGTCAGCCTCGGCTGAGCTTCATGCTGCATGTGTTGAATATGGCTTTTTCTACCTCGACATATCCGCCTATGTTGATATGTCAGAACCGGAAGAGCTCACTAGGCTAGCTCGAGAGTTCTTTGCCCTTCCACAACAGGAGAAGGATCAGCTCTCGCTCAGCAATGAGGATCATGCTCGAGGTTGCCCCTTATATCTTGTGGTAATATCACATCTCTAATCGATTGAGACTTGTCAGGGTACGCAAGGCTCAACGAGAACGTCACTAATGGAAAGGCAGATAACCACGAAGCGCTCGACTTGTATCGCCCTGTTGAACACCCAGACAAGACGAAGCCACTCTGGGGCGAAAATCAGTGGCCGGCTGTTCCTGGCTTTCGAGAGAAATATGAGGTCTGGAATGAGAAAATGAAAGCGCTTGGACTGATTCTGATGGAGGCGTAAGCACCTGCTCAATGCATCATATCGCCCTGGTTTCAAACCTGGTGATCGTCACCAAGGATGGCCGCTGGGCTCGGAATGACACCGAGTGAGTGGCAAGACCTACGAGCTCAAGTGGATGACAGCTTCTGGGTTATGCGTGTCATCGGTATGACCTATTGTCTATCTATATACTAGGCCCAACTTAAAACCCAAGGGCAGGCTACCCCCCTCTGCCTAATGATCATGAAGGTTTCTCGTGTGGTGCACACAAGTATGATACATGCCCTCTCGTCCATGATGCTGATTGACTTCCTTATGGCAGAGATTACGGATGCCTCACGTCAGTTCGAAAAATAGGTCTCTCAATCGGCTGAATCCTGACTTTAGGTTCGGTTGTATGAAGATTTCTATATACAGATCCTACGCCTCGGGCGCTGCAAGTCTTCGTGACCCAGGCTGGCGCGGCCGCCCAATCGACTCCGGGATTACCAGATGAACAAGGTGATCAAGAGGGTGTTTGGATTTACGCAGATCCTATACCAGGATGTGTAGTTTGCAATATTGGGGAGAGTAAGTGGATCGCAGGCGACAGAAACAGAATCATGAGCTCATCATCTCTTCAAGTGTGGGAAACCTGGACTAATGGCTTATACCGTTCAACCCTTCACAGGGTTGTCCATCGAGGCTCGAACTATCGGTAAATCACCATATTACACTCCGGAGGTGTATGTATATACTAACGCCATTATGCACAGTGTATCGTACGCACTCTTGTCATTATAAGCCGCCATGCATCAAGGCTGACCGATGACTTGATAGCATCCCGTTCTTTTTCGAGCCAAACTTTGATGCACTAGTGAAGCCCCTGGACGCTGTGAAACGGTTACCACCGAAAGCCAAACCTGATAGTAAGGATTATGAGCGACCCCCGGTGATATATGGCGATTTTCTGAAAAAGAAAGTTGCAAATAACTTTGCGGGTGGAAAGTACGACTAATTAGATTCTGTATTACGATAATTCAGAAATACACTTAGCCTCGAAGGGAAAATTAACTTCTGTTTCATATGCCCAAACCCCAGTTTTTGACCGTTTTCCGGCGCGAGGGACGGTTATGAGATGAAGGATGCCACTGGGTACTTGTGATTTGACACTGGCTTCCCACTACTTTCACTGCCGCTCGGACCATAGTTCAGATCCACCACAGAGGACAGCGTCGGATGTAGCAGCAGCGGGCTCAGGCCCAGCGCAGGAGACAGCATTGCTAGGGACGACGCCAACATAAGGACCGTGGACGGTATGATCGTCGACGTCCTGCTGTGCGTGACATTCGAGAGGCCTGGCGCCAGAGCTTGCTTGCCGACACACTGCAAAACCACCCCCCCCACCCCAGCGATGAGACCCCAGCGATGAGAAACAGAATAGCTAGAAACATGGTTACTCACGATGTCTCCCGGCCATCGTTCTCTGCGATAGCTAGAAGTGGGAACCCTTGGTGGCATGGATCCTATAATGGACCAATCAACCGACAGCCGTGAAAATGGGTAAAGCACACAGGACAAAAATGCGGATCTCGAGCGAAAGACGGACATTCGACGCATGGGTCTCGCCCGACACCAACTCAAAAGCAACAATCTGCGCAGCGGCAGTATCCCCACTGATACCAAGCAGTGCCCCTGGCGGATTACCAACACTTGTGATATACCCCGGCGATAATCCCTCAATGAACGGAATGACCTTGAGCACAGCGCGCCCCTTTATCGTCATGATGACTTCGGGGAGCGTCAAGGAGTCTGAGCAATGAGCAGTGCCTTAAACGGGGAGTTTTTCTCCTGCGCGTCTGCGGGAGCTGTCCTAGTCCTTGCGCGAATCAAGCAGAATTTGTTTCGCGCACATACGCGAACAGACGCCGTTGGGGCGTGTCTGGCAGGGGGTTAGTAAGAGCCTAGGAGTGTCCAGGCGAGGATAGGCAACGCAGGAAGGATGAAAGCTACAAAAGCAGTATTACACGCATCGTGAAAAACTAGGCCCTATGCAGAGTATAGGATAAGATAATATGGACAGGATGTATTGGGATAAATGCACGTAACGTCGATCCCACTAGCACTGGTTAGACCAAGTTCAGGTCAGGGAAGGTGATGTTGATGTTACTATAATGGCACTCATAAGATACCACCATTGTATCCTCCGTTTCGGTTCCAATTTTCAAAAGCTCACCGCATGTGACATCTTGAATACCTGACACTCACTCAACTACCATGACCATGGCACCACCTCCCAGTACCACTGGAGTCTCACCCTCTGCGAGTCCAGCTATTTTCTATTCAGTCCGACGTAACCCTCATGGGAAGCTGAAGGAGCCTTTGGAGAGTCAAGATGGATCCTTATACACCCTCTAGCCGAAGTCTGAAACGTAACAGCTACGGGGTTGAGCTGAGGTTTGAGACCCCTCCCAGGGCAAAAAGGTCGAGGTTTTTCAGAGTTGTTCATGAAAGGGTCAATACAAAATAACATGATGACGTTAGATGCAATGGTGCGGGGAAGGGAATTCCGAGAGAGAGAGAGAGAGAGAACATATCAAAGAATAGCTGGTAGACACGCGGTGCAGGTATGATGGGATCGCATTGAATACCGCGATTCAGCTCCTTGAATCGTTCAAAGGAGCATTTGCGGGCATTGGCTATTTCCTAGCACGAGTCCCGGGATGGACCCAGTACGCCTTGGTCCCCTCTGGACATTTTTTTGTGGGCACAGCCAGCCCAGGGTAGAGAATGAGGCACCAGATGAGCAGCAAGACGACTGCAGTAATCATGAAAAACGGAAACAAGGTCCGGTAGCCTCCGTCGTTTTGAGTCATCATGTGGATCTAGGTATAGGCCATCAGCCTATGATGGAAGTGGCACATGCACGAAACGACATCAGGATCTGCTGTTAAATGTTGAAGCTGGTAGCCACCTGACCTACCTCCATTTGTAGGGGCTGCCTCTGGATCACTCTCGGAATCATAAACTGATTGAGAAAGTTAGGAATATTTGCCTGTTACTGTACTCGGGGGAAATGACACAGAGAAGCTCGTGGCACTTCGAGTCATCTGGCCATACTCAGCCCCTTCAGCACCCGCCCTTCAGCATCCTATAAAAATAGCGCCCCGAATCTGCGTCGTATCCAATTCGTTGCATTCCTTCTGGCAGACGGTAGCCATCCTTCGGATGCATGAGGTTGGAGGGGTCGAAAAGATATGAGCTAACTTCATCATATTGCGTTCAGCGTCTCATAGGTAAAACCTTGAAGCTTGAGGGTCAAGGTAAAGTATCGTCGTTGTGGGAACGAAAGGATCTCATCTGGTTCAATATGATGGTGATAAAAAAAGACGTTATGGGTCCTGTTCAACTATTCGACCTCGTGATCGTTACACGTCAATGGATAAGTATTTGAAATGCAAAAAATGGGGGACAAACATGAAACCGCAGTGCTTGCTGCTGCTGCCGCTGCACTGGTGTAGTTCATACATTTCTTCTGGCCGAGAATCCACTGCCTGCAGCTGTGCGGGGCAATGCGGTGAAAAAGAAAGCCGATAAAATTTAATTTAAGCGCGCTTGAGCGTGGGAAGGCTGTCCATAGTTTGGGCCCATCAGTAGGTCTTGTCACTTCCTATCTGCCCTTGCTACATTTTTTCTCTACAACATCCAATGTCTCGTTCCCACCGTCGACCCAGCTCCCAGCAGCGGCACCAACACCTACAACAACAGCAGCCGCAACACTATGCCGCCGTTCCCCAAAGCCCGAGTCGCTCAGCATCTCAACATCAACAGCAACATCAACCTCAGCCTTATGCCCAACGACCACCAGCGCGCTCGCCGTCGGCGGGCAGCAGCAACAACCACAACAGGACTTCAGGGAGGGGTGCCATCGCAATGGGCGTAGCTAGTGGGGCAATCGGGGGTGGCTACGGACCTTACTCAGTGCGTATGATTATCTATCTCTGACGTCGATCCACCATGAAGCATCCTTGAGCTAACTCATTCATAGTACAACCCCAATCAAGCCAAGGGTGCAGGTGTTTACGGCGGCGCAAGATTCAGCGCGACGCCCTCAGAGGTTTCAATTGCGACGGGGCCCACACATGAGCGGGCCCCAATGGCCGCCGGTCCAACGTCAACCGTCCCACAGTACATGTGGGATAAGGATCCAGATCTTGATGATGCACTCCACGATCCGGACTCAAAGCGTGGGGATGAATTCACGCTATTTTCTGCTAGAGGATGGGTAAACGTCGGCGCGCTCGTTATTCTAGTCGTCGGACTTGTCACATTATTTGTTGGTTACCCTGTTATCTTCCACTACACCCACCTTCCAGGTCCAATAAAAGGATTCAATATTGGTGGGATTAACGGGACTGGCCAAATACCTAATTTGCCAGGTCTCCCCGGCTTAATTGATCCTGCGACACCTGACTCTGCCAAAACGCACGTCGGAACGGATGGAAAAGACTATGAACTAGTTTTCAGCGATGAGTTTGAAACCGACGGACGGACGTTCTATCCTGGTGAGGATGGGTTCTGGGAAGCCGCCGATCTGCACTATTGGTGAGTGCTTGAGCATCTGATCATCTATCTAGCTTTGTTTACGTAACGTAAATAGGCCAACGGGCGACATAGAGTGGTATGATCCTAGTGTGAGCTGTCTGAGCTTCAAAATTGTGCATTATAACCATAACTTGGGCTTGACCTTTAGGCTATTACGACAAAAGATGGCAAACTAGTGATCACGATGCAAGAAAAGAAAAACCACGATCTAAACTTTGAAAGTGGTATGTTGCGTTCACGTTATTCGTGATTCCCGGCTCAACAGACGCAGGCATGTTGACGTCGTGGAACAAATTCTGTTTTACTACTGGATATATCGAAGTTTCTGTTAGCATGCCAGGAACTCCATCTGCGCCAGGTCTCTGGCCAGGTAAGTTGCACAAACTTGTGTTAGCCGGCCATAGGACTAAACGTACTGGCTTATAGGAGCCTGGTCTCTAGGCAACTTGGTAAGTCTTCTGTTCAGAGGGCCTTGATCTGCCCAACCAATGCTTTTCAGGGTCGAGCTGGATATGGTGCAACTACTGAGGGAATGTGGCCGTTTAGTTATGACAGCTGCGACGTAGGAACGTTTCCCAATCAGACTGCCAAGGATGGCACTCCAGCCGCTGCTGAAGGCCTCAGCTTCCAACCTGGCCAACGCCTTTCTGCCTGCACATGTCCAGGATCTGATCACCCTGGACCCAAGACAAGTGTTGGTCGAGGTGTACCAGAAATTGATATCTTTGAGACCCAGGTTGATACGGACCGATTTCAGGGCCAAGTTTCGCAAAGTTTCCAGTGCGCACCTTATAATGCCGAGTACCAATTCGACAACTCCACGCCTGCGACGACCGTTTACGATGATTCTCAAACTCTGTTGAATGGATACCAAGGTGGCCGTTTCCAGCAAGCTATTTCGGCATTGACGTACATCGACACCAAAAACTATAACAATCAAGGCTACGCAACCTATGGCTATGAATATTGGGCCAATCCCAGTAACAGGGCGGAATCATACATCACCTGGCTGAGTTCTGGCCAGAAATCGTGGACTGTAACATCCGCTTCAGTAGGTCCAGATACTGCAACCCAAATTTCTCAACGGTTGATACCTGAAGAGCCTATGGCAAGTTAAATCCCCCTTGTAATGAACGATGTACTTATTGATTGATCCTCTAGTATCTAATATTTAATCTTGGCATGGCACATGACTTCCAAGCGCAAGATTTCAAACATTTGACGTTCCCTGTATCTATGTACATCGACTATGTGCGTGTGTATCAACGAAAAGGGGTCAAAGACGGGGTTACGTGCAACCCACCCCGAATGCCAACTACAGACTACATTAATAAGTATGTTTCCAGCTCCTCATTACCCTCTTTTTTTCTAACGAGAAGCATAGGCATATTCAAGCTTATACGAACCCCAACCTGACGACATGGGCCCAAGCGGGTAACACTTTCCCTAGGAATTCATTATACGATGGCTGCTGATCCTGCAATCATACCCACACCTGGATCTCGTATCTCGCGACCCAAATCATCTAGGCATGACATACCATCACGAAAACTACCCATTAAATTAACCATTCGCCTGCATACAACATGTACTCACCATACACACCAATCACGTTTTATGAACTCCCCGCTGTCTGTCCATTCACGAACACTTGTTTTTAATTGAGTCTTTTATTTATGTCTTTACTTACTTCCTTTTCATTCTGGTTTTGAGTGTGCTGTATGATTGTATCACAAATCTTTCCTTTTAGTGTTACAATAACTGTTCCTCGACGTATCCTTAGAGAAGACCTGCATGAACAGGTTTAATGCTGATTGGTATAAGAAAGCATAAAACTTCCTTGGAGACTAGAGTGTCAGACTTGTAAACCATGAGCCCATAGTTAAATTCTGAGAGCCATAATGGTTTACATGTGAGTGTACGCAGAGTAAATCTGATTCTGTCCAAGAAATCGAAGGGACCTTTCGGCAATCGGAGTGACTATTCAGCGATTGCCATTTTGAGGTGGGTTAAACCACTCTTGCATGTCGTCCTCACCACTCCAGGTAGCCGCTATCCATGACTCTGTCGTCGTCTGAGAGGGAAGGGGCCAGGGCTTTGCATGGACTTCCCTCACGTTCTTCGGGCAGCGGAAACTCGGCTTCGACTAGTACTCTGCCGTGCGCCTCTTTTCCACCTACCCCTGCTTTTCATCATCCCGCCTTTTATCTGATGCATTTTTCAACAGTATATGGAAATTGGAGCCTACGGTCATAACTACCCCAGTGCGTCAATAATTAAATTCACCAGAAGCCAACTTATCGATTTTGCAGGTGCGGACCATGAAGCCTGCGAACCCTTGGGCTGCAAGGATCGCCACCACCACCAACCATAAAGGCAACGCTGTGAAATCTCATACAACTTTTAACCGCACTGCCGGCTCCACCTTCACTGGCACAGTGAATCCACATCCGCATAAGAAGCTGAAGCTGGACCCTCAGCGGACGCGCGGTCCCCACTGTACGCACGCGCCAGTTCAGCTGTATATTCCCAAGTTAACCACTATTTATGCGCAGTGAGAGCGCCTTTGGCTCCTCAAGAGGAGTCAAGTGATGTGGAGGAGGTTCATGCACCCTCGACGGACGATTTAAACCTGAAATCCGACCTTCCATACGTACCACCCAAACGCACGCGCGAGCGTGCACCTCAGCCATCCGTCGTGAACGGGGCCCCACAAACCACGCGGATCGCACCAGATGGAGCCAACACGAAGCGATTGCAGGGCATGCTGCAGCCACCTGTGTGCAATGAATCCGATCCCATTGAGCAATTCGGGTCGGACGACGTCAGCATCATTCCAGGGCCGGTCACCGTCAAAGAGAAAGCTGCATTCTTCGATAAGAGGGGGACCCAGCCAGCTGCTCCTCTTGTAGATTTAAGGACTATGCAGTCGGGGATTAAGAGCAAAATGAAACCAAGGCTGCCGCCTCCGGTATGTTATCCCCTCTTTTATTGGAAAATCTACTCCAATTCTCATCCATTGCATGTATGCGCAGAATCTTGACATATTCATTCGTGACCCAATTGCCACATCATCCTCCGGTTTCGTTAATTCCAAGGCAACAAGGAACCACAATAAACCACCTTGTAATCTTCCTCTGGCTCTCTGGATTCTGGGTTGCAAGGCTGCTGATAAATGCGGCGGGGCTCGTCTCACGTGGAACGAAACAACAATAAAAGTCATGGAAGGGGATGGCGTTGTTGTTGACTTTGACCTGCGCTACGATATAGCTCAGATAGAGGTAAGTTAAGATATGTTCCTAATGAATAAATTACCCGCTGATGGTGCCCAGTATGTAGACCTCGAGGAAAGCCCTATCGTTATGCTCCACACACGCAAATCGACTGAGGGGCTCTTGTCGAAGATACCGGATTATGGTGGTCGATTCAAATTCGGTAGGTGTTTGACTGGTCCCATCTCGTGCCATCCTGATCATAACGCAGGAAGCCACACGGAAACTGGTGTCATTTCCTTGCTGATCGATACAAGCAATCCGCATTTCCAGAAATCAATGTATCATTCGCTTATTCGGGGGCTGAAAGCTAAAGATATGAGGTGCATGCAGTACGTGATTGTTCATGATCGCTATGAGCTACCAGCCTCAAATTTCCTAGTCCGGCAGAAGCCAAGGCGAAATGGGAGATGGCGCTCAGGCAGGCCGCGACGTTCAGCGAGGAACCAACACACAAACAAGGGCCGCCTCCACCGGCCTCGACCTCGCGTCCACGGAAGCGTCAGAAGTGCGGGGCGTCTGATCTGGAAACGCTTGATGGGAAATCACCGCCGCCGCCGAGGAGCATCACAGGCTCAAGAGTGGCATCGCGAGCTGGATCAGTGTCACCTCTTGAAATTTCAAGTGGTCCACCTCGGTGCGACCTTTTAACATCGTTTTTGTTGCGCTGCCTGATAAAGGAACTTGTAGCTCTACAATTCGTCGCTCTAGCCGAAACACGGCGAAACCAACACCTACGGTAGACCCAGATGAAGTGTATGTTCACGAAATCTGCCGGGGTGCGGCCCATACTCAGATCATATCAGAATTCTAGTCTATCCCCAGGGAAAGCCAGGAGCCGTCAACATAACCAACGCTGATCTGAGTCGCCTGGAGCCTGGAGAATTCCTCAATGATACCTTGATTGAATTTGGCTTGAAGTATGTTGCCAACTCACACTTGCTTACTGTGTATTGATCCTTATGTGCCCAAGGCTTTGGCTTCAAGATATGGAGGAATCAAATCCTGACTTGGCCAAAGACATCCATGTTTTCAGCTCTTTCTTTTATAAGAAATTAAACAAGAAAAAGTATGGACCTGTTCCTCTCATGGGGGTGTATTTCTGAAGTAAGCTTGACAGCACGGAGAAGGGCTACGAGAGCGTGCGGAAATGGACTTCAAAATTCGATCTATTCTCAAAAAAATACATTATTGTGCCGATAAACGAGAAGTAAGTTCGCAGGTGTTTTGCCATTGTTCGGCAAGCTCAATTACGTAAATTTTAGTTTGCATTGGTATCTTGCAATCATTTACCGCCCCGAATATATTCTCTTACCTCCTGTGGCCCCTGTAACTCCCACGACAAGGCGGCGGGCCCGCATGTCAGATGTCGAGCCCGTAGAACCCCACTCTCGACCAGCGAGTGCCGTCTCCAGTCCGGCTGAAGTCGAGAGAGAGCTGAAAGACTTCAGCAGCAGTTGTGCTGTAGTTGGGGATGACCCGAAACCTATGGATGACCCAGCTTCAAATTCGAACGACGGTGATGGTTCAGTTCTGGACCGCTTGTGCTCACTGACCCCTGAGCCATCGGATGTGGAAATGGAGATCCTCCCACCTATCCCAGAAGACTCAAAATCGTCGTCATCGACTACGTCCAAACGCGAAGAGGCCCAAGGTGATGGTCAGCCATCTCTTGAAATCAAGCCTGCCACCTTCTATCAACCGTCTGAGAAAGCCCTGGGAAAGCAAAAGGCAGTGGATGAAACCATGGATGTGGATGAAAGCGACAATGCATCTCATGCACGCTTGCAACAACAGTAAGCGTGGCTTGTCCCGCCCTCATGTCCAGCTCAAATATACATATCAACCACAGGACCTGTATCTTTACCCTCGATTCTCTGGGTTCGAGTCATTCACAGGCCATGTCTCAACTCCGCAAATACCTAATAATGGAGGCCAAAGATAAGAGAAACATCGAGAAAACAAGGTTTGCTATTGGCAGATCGGTACCAGTAGGTGGAGTTCAATCCTGTCAGCGGAGATATAAATCAAACTCTCATAGGTGCCCGTCCAACCCAATTATTGCGATTGTGGCATATATTTGCTGCACTTGGCAGCAACATTTATGACTGATCCAGATGGTCACTGTGCTCGAATAGTTGTCAGTTTAATCCTTTGATTCTCCAGCGTTTACTAAACCACTACAGGCGAAATCTGGAAAGAGACAAATCCCAATCTTGGAACGCCAGGCTGAATGGAATGACGCCAGCGTTGGAGGCATGCGAGAAGGGCTCGCGGCACGAATCAAGCATCTGTCACTCGAATGGAAACGCGACCGCATCGCAAGAGAAGAGGCGAAAAAGAATGAAGGATCAGCGGAAGCAGGCGCCATCGAATCATCGGACAGCGAAATTGACATCGTCGTTTCGACCTTACCGAGCAAAGGAAAGGGTAGAAGACCAGCCGGCCTCAAGGTATCCAAGGCAAAGCGCCTACGGGGAGGGGGGCTATGATAACCGTTTTACAATTCAGACATTCACTTCGCTTTTGGTTGACCGTTCCTCTCAGAGAAGCTAATACTTGCAAGTTGTACAACATCATCTCATGTCAAGGCGATTCGCATCACCTCTTACATTACTTACTGGGACACTATCCCTTTACTGACATAGTTGTAAGGCAATTATTATAGAAACTATTACTTCTTTTTTACGCTCTTGATCCTTATTTGCTCGTTCCCTACGAATATGCCCTGATAGAAAGCTCAGTCCGAATTTGAAGAACAGAACACTGATTGAGGCTCACCTTGCCCTTATATGATTCCGGTTTCCTGAAACTTCGGACCTTGGCCGCGAATAAGCCCAGCAAATGCTTGTCTGTGCAGAACAGAGTGATTTTGGTGGCAGACGGGACCTCGGCCTTGATATACGACGGGATGGGCACAAAGACAGTGTGCGAATACCCGAGCTTCATGTTCAGCCGCTGGCCGTTCCCGCCAGACGTCGTGCCGCGGGGGTCCTCCTCTAACATGACGCGATACCCGACGCCAACGAGGTACAGCGGAACGGTGAACCCCTCCGTCATGCCCGTGATCGCGTTGAAGATGTGTGTGCGCGTCGTGCCCCACATCTGCCGCTGCTCCTTGATCTCAGCGTCCTCGACAGAAACGGACATGGTCTGTGGCTCCGGAAATTCGATTTTCATGTAGGGCTTTAAAGGAACGGCGGTAGTGCCGAGGGGCCCAGCGATTGTCATGGCGGTGGGACTTTGGGTGAGGGTAACATTGGGGGGATATTTGATAGGCTCGCGACCAATATGGGACACAAACTTCTGAACATTCGCAGAAGAGCTGAACTGGCGTACAAGAGTGCCCAACCGTGACCGAGGCAGCATATTTGAGCAACTACAAAAAGCCGAACATTTTTTCGAAGTCCATTTATTGTGGATTGTTAGCACTTGAGGTCGAAGGCATTCAAGGGTGTTAACCCTAGATCAATTCACAATATTGACCAAAGCACATGTTCGGGGAAAAGCCTTGATAAATATCACTCATTAGGGAATACTGAAGCGGCGGGATAACCAATGTTTTTCCTATGAAAGAGATGCACCAATCAGGGTGGGAGCAACGCAAACACCATCCTTGGTACGAATTCTATGTACACTGCCTGTCGCTGGGTTGATCCATGCTGCTTCCTTCGACTCCAGCGTCCTGAAGCCTTTAATCGTAGTTAGGCTAGAGAATTAAGTCCATTACGGGAGACTACAAACCTGGCTGCACAGTTTCGAATATCTTTTTCTTCGGATTCAATTGGGTAAGCGGTGTGGCATCTTTTGAACGCGTGAATAATGGATTAGATGTACCATATGTTCCTCTTACCTTCAAATTCAGCCCCTTCAAAATAAACTCGATCGCCAGGTTTCGAGTTCGCAGGAGGTTGAATGAGTTCTATTCCGCCATCCTTTCCCTCCTTTGACGTTGCCTATCTTATACTGTGAGACTGGTGCCCAAGTAAATGTTAGAATTACTTACGCAGAGAACCATGGCAAAGCTCTTGACCCCCCGCATATTCGCAGGTTTGAGGTTACACTGAAATTAAGAGATTGAGAAAGCGAATAACCCTTGAAATCCACACATACCACAGCGACGAGATATTTGTCCCGCATTTGATCAATGGGGATGTAATTCACGAGTCCAGATACGACCGTTCGTGGACCAGTCTCTTCACCAATATCAATTTGCTACACGTTAATGAGATAGATTGGGATAGATTGAATATCATTTTGCCAACCTCGACGTATAAACCATCGGCATCGGGATGTTTCATGACTGAAACAAATCTGTGAATACCGCGCCCAGACGGAATATCAGAAGCTTACTGTCAACTATGTGCCCAACACGAAGATCGACCATTGAAGGAACTGGTTCTCCCTCCTCAATAGGGGCAGCCTTTGCACCACCCTTCTTATCTTTGGCAGCACTAGCAATATCTTGTTTCTTCTCCTTCTTCTCCTTCTTCTGCCCCTTTTCTACGGATGGAGCAGATTGCGTCGCACCAGCAGTTGATTCTCCTTTCTTATCAGTCGGCGACTGGTCCGGCGCTGCAGGCTTGGTGGCTTTCTCCTTCTTTTTGCTGGGCTCAGCCGTCCGATTTTGTTTTGGTGCATTCTCGAGATCAAATGTGACGAGGCCGAAAGTAGGGTCAAAGGTGTCTGCCGACGCCCTGACTGGAGGTTGCGATTGAATGTGGTCAAAGTAACGCGTGATGGAGGGCAGTGAATGATACTGGGTCGGCTGGAAATTCGACTGCAAGTTTTGCATAGAACGGTCAGCCCTTGTGTGTGTGATACTCATGGGACATGGCCCTACATACAATCACAGGGTGTAAGGCGCCATAAAGGGCGACGTCTGCAGCTGTCAAGTAATTGGTGGCAATGTAAGTACGAGGCACGAGTAGGGTATCCAGGTTCTGCGCATATAATCAGTCAGCCCCCTGATCATGTCCGGCAGAGATCTGACATACCGATAAGTTTCCCTCCTTTACAAGATCGGCATTCGAGGTCTTCTCAATCCATGTAGTAATATCAGCCTGATCGCTTTCGGACAGCCCGTTGTGCTGTGCCCCATTATTCGTGACAGCGATCACAAGATCCTTGACCGGTGAAGCCAATTTTGAGATGGCCGTTTGTAGTGACATTGCGCGAGTCTGGCACGATATTGAGGATCGTGGTATGAATCGATGCAATGCTCGAGTCAGAATACTTCCTGCCATCTTGAAGTCAAAAAGCGATGCACGTGACAGTAACGCGCCTTGACGCGACAATTTTGCAATCCACTACGGGTACACGAGATGGTGCCCAGCGCACCCAGAGCTCTACTCACAGGCGTAGGGGCTAGGCGCGCTAAGCACAAGCACTCACCACCCAGTCGAAGTCCGACCACCACCTCGACATGTTGCGGGACGGCGGTCGCACAATGTACTTCTCGCCGCAGATCCGCTTCCCAACGCGCATGACCTTCTTAAACGCCCACACCGACAGCTGGACCTTGAGTTGCCTTTCTACCCCCCTTCTGATAAATACATATATATTACAGCTTTCACACATGTACAATGATTGGGAAGAGCGAGAGAGAATCTGACTAGAACCTCACTTCAAGCAGCCCATACCAGCCAGTTTGCAATTTTTTTGCAACCATCCAACATGATTCCGAAACCCTCATTATAAAACTGGATTAGTTGGTGCGAGACCATTGGCCAAGTTAGTACCATCACCAGCAACCTTGCCAACAGTCAGGCACAGTCCAATAAGGCAAACAATCTTTTGGAAAAATATAGCACAACTAGATGGTATTTGTCGGAGAGACATGAGAAGGAAAAGGGCGCTTATTGCCTAGACCCAGGAATCGCAAGGCTTGAAGGAACTTGCACTCGATCACACACGGAGAGACGCTCCGCATTGAAAGTCGGCGAAGCCTGATAATGATGCGGGCAGATAATTGCCAGAATGAATGAAGGATAGATTGTAATAAACCTGGACTTTTCATTTGCTGGCCTCAAGGAAAGTGATCCTATAGTGAGCAATACACGTGGAGTGTTACTGTGTTGTCCGTATCCGCAACTTGGGTCCGACTACATCTGGTCAGCTGCTTGCTAAAAAATTGTTATGTACGCGCAGATCAGCTCCGACAGCAACCACGGTGCGAGGATAAATATGCGAGGAAGGCGCGCCTTCATGAGCCAATCTAGTCCGCCTGGTCGCGAGGATGGGGTTCGAATCATAACAAAGATGGCCACTTTCGTAGAATCGACACCAAACATTTCCGAATTTGAATCCACCTGTCCCCCAAATATGTGCAGGACCCTCGGGCTGATAAGTCTGCTTGAAGTTGTATAATGCAATCCGTTGCACATTGTCAGCTCTTGCTACACCTGTTCCACTGAGGGGCTTTTTTTTTGTGTCTTTTACGCGGAGCCCCATGCTAGACCTAAATAGACCTAACATTGTGACTAGTTACTACCGAGGCCCCCTTC
>JASFDG010000104.1:34722-51066 GCA_036937095.1 Phaeolepiota aurea
ACCATATGGACCGTGTTAATAGAGGAGAAAGGGGGATCACAAGAGGGAAGACATTTTACTATCATTAAGGTGGACTTTGAAAGGCTTGCGACGTCTGCATGATAATACAAATTTTCAATACCAGGTATGAATATTTCAAGACGACGACCTTGACAGATGCTAGTCGATACTAAAATCGCTACTAACGCGTCGAAGGATTAACAGACATGTAACCACCATCAATGTGGATTTCAATCCCGTGAGCATACCCCCCTGCGCGAGATGCAAGGTAGACCGCTGTCCCAGCCATCTCTTGCCCACTAACAAAAATACAAATATTAGACAATATGGACCTTTTCAGAAATATGCACACCAACGTTCCGGCTCGCCCTGCAGGTACGGGCTGTACGCCTTTTCCAACCTTATTGACCTCGTCCGGTCCAACGTCGCTCATCGTCATCTCAGATGCATATACCCCGGGTGAGATTGCATTGACCCGCACAGGAACCTTCTTCAATGCCAACTCCGTCGACAGCATCACAGTAAGATGCGTTGCAGCAGCTTTGGCGCTGTTATAGCAGAACTAGGGAGCATTCGACGTATGTCGCCACCCTCAAAGTCAAACAGTTACGTACGTGTTCTTGGGCAACCTTTACTGTCCCGCTTATGCTCGTAATGTTAATCACATTCGACCAATACCCCTCGACGTCCTGAGACCCTTTCGCCAGGAGGCCGAGAAAAGCGGTCGTCACAAAGAATATGGAAGAGGTGTTGATCGAGTAAAGATCGGCCCAGCCTCCGAACGATTCGCTGTCAAACAACGCCTGTCCAAGTGTTTCTGCGTCTTTGAGTTCAGGTGCTACAGGGTTTCCGAGGAATGGCGACGTAGGCCCGACTTGTCCAGCACTGGCAGTGTTCAGTGCGTATTACAATGTCAATGACTAGTTTATAACGGACTTGTTCACAAGGATATGCAATTTTCCCTCACGCGCTGCAATATGGGCCTTTACACGCGCGATGCTCTCCTTGTTTGTCACATCCATTTGGAGGCTAAATCAATCAATCGGAAACGGCCTCGAACTAACAAAAAGCACCACCATACGGAAGAATCTCGCCACCAATACTCTTATCCCAGCCATTGGTGACCTTCTCGAGCACCTCCAGACGCCGCCCTGTAATGTAGACTTTTGCGCCACTCGCCGCTAGGCCTTGTGCGATGATGAGGCCAATCCCCGTACCGCCACCAGTGACGAGCGCGACGCGTCCCGTCAGGTCGTACAGTGTCTGGGGTCGATAGCTTGCCATGTCAGTGGTAAGAATGTGCGAGGGCACATATAGGACGAGCAGAGGGGTAGCCTTAGTAGCCTATCACCCCGCGCGGCCCGATGCTCGATTAGGGTGGCTCAAATCCGATACGGTAGCCGCCGGACCGGCGCCTCTTTAATATTATGCGGCCAGTAAGTCAGATGTTTAATTCAGCTAGTTACAACAGGCAAAAAGTTATACACATCAGAACTGTCTCTGCGCCTTTGATACATATTGTACATCAAGATGGTGAATGTGAAAATGTCTGTGGGAACGAGTGGGATTGTCAGGTCTTAACCGGTTCCTTGCGTTGATGTTCAGCACTTGGTCCGGAGCATGGGGTCTCCTGATGACGATCTGGTGAAGGTGGGGAAGAGCATTGACGGTGGGAGAGATCATGCGCTGGTCAAACCACCCGTGCTCGATGCGCAACAACCGCAGGGAAGGCGGAAGCGCGTAGAGATAGAAGAAAGGTTTTAAATTAGGGAAGGAGTGGTATCCGTGGCTCAGATCAATGAGGGAAAGAGATTGAAGAGAAGGAGTGGCAAGGTGTGTCATGAGTTGTGCGAGTTCAAATGGTATGTCATCGCCTTCAACACAGAGCTGGAGATGGCGTAGACCAGGAAGAGAAGTACCTCTTGTGATCATGTTCATCTGGGAGGAAGGGTGTGGAGTAGGAGCGTTCTTCCGAGGGAACAGAATTCGCAATTCTGTAAGATGGGTTGTGACACCAAGGATAGATAGCACGTCGCGGACGGCTTGTTGCCCCGATGTAAACCCATGATGCGTATAGTCAAGATATGTTAAATTACCAAAGAGGGTTGGGAGCCACGTCAATCGAACTCCAGCCAGGGTGGCCCGCCGCAAGCGCGGAGCGTGTCCTGAGAAGAGACAGAACTCTGTTGGGTCGTCATTTGCACGATATATCAAGGAGATCTCCTCAAGCGCAAGCTGCTGGTACCGTTCACCCAAATGACACATGCCGGATAAAGCAGCCTTCCAAAGGTGAGGAGCAAAGTCCGAAAAGATCACCTCCAATGAACGCCACCGTTTGATATGCGGAAGTGCTAGGTGCATATACCATTGCACGGTGTATCGGTCTAGGTGCTGCGCTTTGGATACTCCTGATCGCGACTTTGTACGTGGAAGAAGCTGGATATCAAGTGGACAAGCGCGGGCACGTCGCATCCTCTCTCGCCACATACGTTCATTTGGGCTCAACGTAATCCGGCGCCACAGCGATGGGGTCTGTAAGGCTATCTGGCGCCATGCCCTGCAGACGTGGGATACGATAACGGGAAACATGATATCATCTTCGGATCCGATGACGAATATATGAGCTATGATTTCGACGGGGAGGTGGTGGATAAAGTGAAGATGGACATGATGGAATACAGGTAGGGCTGCGCGTCGCAGCTGGCGGGGGCGACTAATGGCGTTTGGTCGTTGAGGGGATAATGGAGGGTGGTATAACGACGAGCAAGACTCTTGTTTACCAGGGAATCTAACCAGTAGATGAGATATGGGAAGGAGACTATGATGGATTTACTCACAAGTTAGTAGAGATACGACTGACCGAGTTAACTAAAGAGCGAGTGAGAGCCAGAGCACGGAGCTGGGTTCGTCTAAGAGTGGAGGGCATCACGAAAGCATAACACGCATCAGTCGGACCCACCTGGCTTATATCAAGGCCTCACAGGTAAGCCCCTGATTGGGTTGGCAAATGGAATGTAAATTTAGCCGGTATAGATCGGTACAATAATATCGGAAGTGCGAGCGCTGAACTTCAGCTGGACACATTTGTATATCCGAGAATGAGTGCTGTGCTCGGGCAGCGCAGGGGTCCATAATCTTGGATCCTATACAAAGTCCTGTCAAGTTTCAGCAGGATATATGGCTCTCGATAAGGGACTGTGAACGGGATAGCTGTCAAGCTCATGGTGAGAGGAAACAATTGTTCCAGCAATGGCGTAGTATAAGAGTCATCTAGAAATGATTAAGTGTGCCTGTGCTGCTGAGCACGTGAGTTAGTCGCGTCACCCTCCGTTCTTCATCTATAGTCTCTGGCCATCCTTATTGTACAACATTACGGATCCTGCTCGTCGGTCTCTGTTGGCACCATGAATGACGCTCAGTCTCTTGACGCCCTAGGGAACATCCTCAACGAGATTGCGGAGCGGCCCTATGACGTCCTATTGCATAAAAAGCACCTAGAGCTTGTTCAATCCCAGGAAGGGATGCATGGGGAGGTTCAGGAAGCATCAGAGATGATGTTACAATTTCTCCTGGGAGGGGACGAGGTTTGGTTTCCTCTAATCAAGGCAAAATCAGAATCTCTGGACCTGAACACGGCTGAAGGGGCAACTGCCCTGCTAAACCTTTATGAGAGTGCAGAGGCGCATTACTTATGTGAGAATAATTGACATTCGTTGGCAGAGTACTGCATGAACGTCTCAATTCTAGCAATATCGTTGCTTCAAAAGCACCTCCAATACTTGATCGACAAGTATGCGGAATATTCAGAGAATGGGTCTAAACCCGCCGAATTTGGAGAGCTATTTAGTACGGCCTGGACACGAGGCAGCATTGATGAGGTTGTCAACAGAGGCATTGGGCATCTGACACAGGTTCTTCCAGATTTCGCATTCCAACGCGCTTCCCTTCTCAACTTATTATAGAGTCATCTCTTATGGGACGTCCAACGTGACTGGGAACTGGAGATGCTTGAAGGCGCAAGTAAAGCAGAGAGGGATTCTCTGATTGACCGAGTTCAAACCCTTCACCTTCAACGCCTCCGCCAGCCTCACTCCAGTATGTATATGTCTATGGGAAACTGTATAAGCTGGCTAATTGTGTTTACAAAGATTCCGACGAAACCTCAACATCATATTCTTCCTTCACGACCAAGTATAAGCCGCCACAGGACTACGAAAGCCTTCTTGTCGCAGCATCCAAGATTCGGGCTCAAGGGGTCAAAGCATATGATCGCAGAGACCGTAATGAAAATGCTCTTGTGAGTCTGTAGCGCATGTGGTGTTTTTGTTTTGCCAATTTGCGAATTGTCTACAGGTACAATCAAACTTTGCGCTTGCTGTATATCAACAGTATCTGGCCGCTGAGCGACGCGCAAAATATCCAGACCTATCTATCATTACAACTACGTATGAACGGGCCATTTCAGAAGCTGCAAAGAGGAGATTCCGCGAGGAACCAGGCGCAGAGGAATATCTAAGAGCCTTCTGGGCTGGCTATTGCGACTCACTGGTATGTAAGACGAGAACTCCGGCTGTAGTGGATGGCTTCATGTTTATGATGTAGCGAATATTCGACGCAGGACCATCCGCCGAACATGCGGTGTATGAAAGAGCTGTAAGAAGTGTACCCGGATCCGGAGAGGTGTGGGCACGATACGTCCGATTTTTGGTTAGTTCTCATCTCCCCATTATCGTATGATGCTCACTTGCTGCGGCTATGTAGGAGAAGCTGAGTGGCACCGAACATGGCATTGATGAACCAGGATCCGTGTCCGGTCTGTCCCTTTCTATTCTTATAAATGTAAATTGCTGATGAGCGTTGTGTAGAAATCTTTTCCAAAGCGCTAAACACAAAACTTCTTCAAAAAGACGTGGAGCAATTGGTCCCTGTTATCCTTGCCAGGGCAGGTTATGAGAAGCGATGTATTGAAGCTGATATGAGTGGTATGTTTCCCGCTCGTCGTTTTCTTGGTAGCTCATAGCTATTTGACAAGATGAGGAGGGCCTACCTACTCTCATCGGCGTCTTGGAAGCTGGGATTGAGATGGTACATGAAGGCAGGTTATTCATTCAATATTTTACGCTTTCTAAAACCCTTCACAGCCTCAAAATTTGGTGATGCAAAGTTGAGATTGGAAAAGTATCTATCAGCAGTGGTATTCACCTATCGCCCTGGCTAAACGTTACGTATCTGATGTTTCTTTCTCCATCGTCTAGTATGAAGAATCGGGGCTCGTCGACAGCGCCGTTTCCGTATGGCAGCAGGCGTCCAAACGCAATAAATCCAGCTATCTCATCTGGACGCAATATGCTGATACATTGATGTATTATTCTCCCTATCTTCGCTTGTAACCTGGTGCTCATACACCTCTTCTGGATTAGCAAAAACGAAAAGTACGACGAGACGCGAGCATTATTCCAGGAGATACACTCGAAACAGCTAGATTGGCCCGAAGCTATCTGGGAAGCGTGGTCGAGCTTCGAACATCTGCATGGAACAGTAGAGGAAATCGAAACCTGCATGGACAAGATTGAAAAGGCGCAAATTCAGGTTAATGCAAGGCGCGCGAAGGTTTGTGGATCCGTCGTGCTGACATTGTTTGAGACTAATCATGCCCTTGCTCCCCTTGCTCCAGGAGATCGAGCTGGCTGCGTACCAGTCTATGCAAATGGCTGCTGAGGCGCAATCTAATTTACCAGTGGCTGGGATAGCCCCTCAGTCGTCGGAAAGCAATGGCGGACCTATGAATGTGGATCCACAAGCAGCCGTTGAACGAGGTACCAAACGGAGTGCAGAAGCCGAAAATTCGCAACAAGACTCGCACAAGAAAGCAAAAATAGGTTCGTAACTTTGGGATAACCAAAAGCTGTCATTGGCTAACCGCTACACAGAACCAAAACCTCCAGCCCTTAAACGGTGAGAACATATCGAATTGGCCTAGTTTCCTTGTCTAACTGTTACTCCAGGGATCGGGAGAATTGTACTGTTTTTGTAGCGGATTTGCCTGCCGGAATTACTGAAAATGAATTGAAGGATCTGTTCAAAGATGTCAGTGATCTGCTCTCATATCTATGTCATCTGTTGCTTGATTTGCGGCGTTTTTTTTAGTGTGGCCGGGTCCGAGAAGTGAAAATAACGCACCTGCCCAACACGATTGTAGCCACAGTGGAATTCTTTGATCGCGTATGTTCCCTATCCCCAGATTTATTATATCTGGCTAATCGATCGTTTCGTGAGGGCAGGACAGTATCCCGGCCGCGTTGACGAAGGACAAAAAACGAGTACGAGGACAAGAAGTTGCGGTGCACCTGGCATGGAAGTCAACCATGTACATTACAAACTTTCCAGAATCAACCGACGACAAGGCCATTCGAGACTTATTTGACCAGGTATTTGACGCACTGCATTCTGCATCATATGTGCCTTTGCTAATCTTGGTTTCAGTATGGGATTATATTTGATGTCCGATGGCCAAGCAAGAAATTCAAGAGCACGCGGAGGTTCTGCTATGTGCAATTCACTTCCCCAGCTGCTGCTGAGAATGCGCTGGAGTTGCATGGACGCGAGCTTGCGCCTAATATCCCGTTGAACGCATACATATCGAACCCTGAGCGCAAGAAGGAGAGGACTGATCAGGATGCGAATGAGAGGGAGATTTATGTTGCAGGGCTGAGCAAGTTTACGAATAAGAAAGACTTGGAGACTTTGTTTGCAACGGTACGTTCTGCTGGGTGTGTTTATCTAGAAACCAGCTGAAGATTCTAATTGTAGTATGGGAAAGTCAAGGAAGTGCGGATGGCAGAAGAGGGTGGACATTCAAAAGGCTTTGCATTCATCGAATTTGAGGAAGAGGTAAAGATCTTCTCTCACCCTTGACTGAGGGGTCATTAAAAGTGTTACAGAAAGATGCACAGGCGGCGTTGGGCGCTAACAACCACGAGCTGAAAAAACGGAGGATCGCTGTGACATTGTCAGATCCTCGTGTGCGTGCCAAGTATCGGTTAGTTGTCCATTTTGCCATACTCGCTTGGGCTGATTAATAGAATTGGCATCCTGACAGATCTGACAATACTGGAATGAGTCAGGTCGCGGAAGCACGTAGCCGGTCTGTACGCATACAGAATCTACCACTGTCCACACAAGAAGGGTTGCTACAGCAAGTGCTAGAGAAAATTGCTTCTGTGAAACGCGTGGAGGTGTTTGTTGACAAACAAGAGGGAGTGGTTGAACTGGAAAATGCTGCGGTATGCCACACTGATTTTGATATTAAAACGAACGTACAATTGATACATCCATTACAGGAAGCTGGGAAATTGCTCCTCCGACCTGAACCTGTGGTGTTCAATGGGAACGTGCTGCATATCACGGAGGAAGGACGGGGTGGTGCCCCTTCGCGCACAGCTGCGCCTGCACCCAAGACCGGAGGGTTGTTTGTTCCGCGTCGAGCAGCTGTGTCGCGTCCGAGGGCTGGGCTGGGCCATACGCGAGCGGCTGTGCCCAGGGGCCCTTCAACTGCAACCAAACGTGAGGCAACAACATCAAAGCACGTGCCTTCGTCTTCCAAGGGCCAGGACGATTTCAGGCGAATGTTGGGCTGATGTGGTGACGTCATATTGACTCCTGTTGCCTTGTTACATTAATATTATGGGCGTGTTGCTTGTTTATATATCTCAACACTGTGCTAGATTATCTTTTTTTAACTCGTGTCTTTACACTTGCGACCACCATGGATGCGGATTCCGATTATCAGGAATCATATTCTATCACTTTTGAGTGGACTCTAAAGGGCCTGAGAGCCTTATTCGATTCGTCCAAGGGGGACCAGAAATCCAAAGTAACAAAGTCAGAAAAGTTTGGCGGAGGAAGGTGGCAGGTAATGGTCAAACTCTAGGATCCATTGCGGCCCTTACTCGAAGCCAGATTCTGTTCTACGCCAATGCAGGTATTTCAAAGGAAGGCACGCCGGAGGCAGGCTTTATTAGCCTCTATTTATCTTGCGAGGTCACTATTCATTGCATTTCTTAACGTGGACCTCATCTTACGCGCACATAACAGCCAACAGCGGAAGAAAAGGAAGCAGCATTGTCAGATTCAGGCAGGTTCGTTGTTCGAGGACGATTTCGTGATGGAATACATGTATAAACGACGCCTACAGATGGATCCGCAACGGCGTGTATAAGTTCAGCTTTGAGCTTCGCAAGTGCTGCATTTTGTTGTGTTATTTGATATGGAGCTTACTCGTGGCAACAGCCTGGGGAAATCGACGCTATTCAGCCTGAAAGAAGCACACAATCATTCCTTTTCCTACAAGGTAATGTCCCCGCTAGGCATTCGTTCGATGTGCTCAGGGTTTGATCTTACTCTCCTAGACTGCAAATTGGGGGTGGTAATAACCTCCATTCCCATCTCTATTATCCTTCTTACTAGTTCCTATTCACAGGGCCCAATTTGCTCGACGGGATAATGTATTCTACCAATCTCCCGGCGTGAAGACCCAAGACGCGTTTGTCGTATTATGCACCATTACTTCATCACCAACCCCGCCTCCTCCTCCACCTGCCTGTCCCTTGCAATCAGTCCCAAGATCCTTGCTTGACACTGTTGGCGGCTTGCTGGATGATCCGCTCTACTCTGATGTTCAGTTTATTATTCCCAAACATGGACAGGATCTGAAGCACGCTCGCACGATATGGGCGGCGCGCCGACTCCTCCAAAGGACGGAGTATTTCGATTCAAGTAAGCTCTATCATATCATTTCCAGGTTGAAAATCCTCGAGTCCAACCACAACACAGTGTTCAACTCCAGCTTTGCTGAGGGCTCAAATGATATTTTATTACTCACGCCTCGAACTAATAACCAACCTTTGATTGGGACTGGTGATGACGGATTTATTATGCGAGAATTTGAAGACTCCGATGATGAAGATACTGTATCAGTTGTGGACCCTGGATCTCCATCTGTAACAGAGCCTCCATCACTGCCAACGGCTTTATTTCCTGATACTAATGAAGAAGAGGAGGTGAAACGTGATAGTGAGGATAATGATGGCCCCTCTTCAGGCCCATCTAGCCCTCGCCTTGGTAATTCTGACTTTATCCACCTATCTGGCGAATATGCAGACTCTCCTCCAGTCAAAAGTTCGCAACCTCAGAGCCACGGAAAAATGACCATAATAGTTCGTGATGTGGCATACACGACATACTATGCTATCCTCTATTATGTCAGTCCATGGTCGTTCATAAACTCTATTTATCTAAATTGACCTTATGGAACGCTCACCCCCAGATCTACACAAATAACATTGTATTCGCGCCATTATCTTCGAGCTTCCTGACCTCACGATCTCAACCTGTTGCTGCAAGTCCTAATACCAGCCAGACATCTACGCCCTCTGAGATCCAAGGACAAAACAGTGCTCCCAAGCGTTTCTTCCTGCAAGATTCTGCGGCGACAAGAGCTGAATGGATCCACGACTGGATGGAGTCGCACCCCGGAAGACCGGCGCCCTGCTCAGCGAAGGCGGTATACAGGGTGGCCGATCGTACGCACACCCTACATTGCATTAGTAGATATTTACGCACTGACCTGTTTTCTAGGATTAGATTTATTAGAATTGAAGGAGCGAGCTGCCAAGGTAAGTTTCTGGCGTACTCGTGTTATCGTTCACAGCAGCAACCATCTGTTTATTCTAGCATATCTTTAAAGGACTCATGGTCGATAATATTGCGTATGAGGTCTTCTCTCCGTTTGCAGCTGCTTTCGACGCGGTACGCAAGGTAGGCGGTGTCTTTGTATTGCTATTTTCCACCTCACTGTGCCCTTCGCAGGTGGAGATTGCTTTTTTCCTGGAGCATTGGCAAGATATACGCGCCTCAGAATCTATGCGGAATGTATGGCAACAGATTAGGAATGGTAGACATCCTGGCTTCGAGGAAGGTTCGTGTCTCGTTGATTTCTGTCCTGTACCCCTCTCGCTTCTATCTTCGTGCTCTCGAAAACCTTGGCGAATTTGATTTACTGATGGGTACCCGCAGTGTGGCCAGTTATTGCCCAGAGCCTGGAATTCAAACCATCGGCGAAGACGACGCCTTCGGTCGTGACGAAAGGTGGAGACACCAGCCAACAATCTTGATACTTGTAACACCATTTGTCATACCCGCAAACTAACAAGCTCCATTTTGACTGGGACCAATCCATTTGTAGAATTATTTCTCCCCGTATCTATTTTTCCTGTTATCACCTCATGCAGGTTATACTAATACAATCCCCTGTATCATATCCTGACCTCGGGAGAAAACATGCTTCAGAACAGCTCAACGGAATCATATACGAAGTTGGGGCTGAGGAAGACGTCGCCAGAGCTGCCACTGATTGTGTTGATTGTGAATGTATTTGAGCCTGCCACGAGTGTTCCAGAGGGGATGGCGAAGTCATCTTTGAAGTGATTGTGGTTAGTAGTTTAGGTGCGTCATGACGAGGCGTGTTGCTTACAAACTTGATTGAGCCCACGCCAAGTACCTCGTGTTACACTGGAGGAGGATATGAGCACCCATTGAAAGTTAGAGAAGACCAAGGGGGATATTACCCTCGAGAATCAACAGTAGGGGGTGCTGGGTTTATTTTCGAGAGTCAGCTTCCATATTACCCTGCCAACGACAGAAACCATATTACCTGCGGGGGCATTTGACGTGAAGGAGTTTGCGGTGATCTGCGGACGCCCACCAGCAAATGCCTCAGTGGTGCGGATCCTCAGTGTCCGTGCGCCTGTGAAGTGGCTGGTTAAAATGCGAATCTTCTTGTGTAACCGTAGAACGTACCAATCTGAGATGACGATGCAGTCCATTTAATCGTCGTGGGGTTGTTCACCTTAAACATACAAGAGGTTAGCTAGGGCTCATATTAGAGGCCACGGGAAAGAAATTATTACAGCTTTGAATTGAGCCATGGGGAACGAGCCGACGGAGCTGGAGCCAACGGTGAAGGTGACTGGGCCCCAATTGCTCATTCGTGAATCGGAGCTGTGAGGATTGTGACTATCAGATTTTATCTTGCATGAGAGGCGATGCACAACTCACGGATGCATATTTTGGATTTTATCGGCGTTGAGGAACCTAAATTATTGAGAGCTTAAGTTCAGCGGCTGGGCCGGTTGACGAGAGGAACGCGGCTGACCCTGCTGGCGTACCATCAACAGTACCTTGAATACATGTGATTAGGTGCAAACGTATGGAAGTTAGGAAGTAAAGGGAGTTTTACCAATCGACCATATAGTAGAGGGTTTGCTTAATGTTGTGGATAGTGTTGCAGATGAGGTTTTGCCAGCGCTGACACTGACACTACCAGTGCCGGCTTCTATTTCGCCCTGGAAAAGAGTGACAGTGTATGTACCTGGCTTCATGAGCGTGCGCGTGAAAGATCCACTAGATCCCGAGGGTTTTCAATGCCAGGGAGCACGACGATACATAATATCTGACCCACCCAGAGCCGGCAACCCAGTATTGGGCGGCCGAATTCTTAAACCCGATGGTGACAGGTTGGCCTGATATGGTGCCAGAATATGACCCGGAGACGGTACCACGTCCAGAAGCAGGAACATAGCCCTGGAGGCCAAGACTGTCCATGAAACTGGTATCAAGGGAGCCCGAGGGGGCAGAACCCGTGGTAATTGCGAGCGCATAGCTAAAACAAAGTTAGTCTCAAAGGCTTTTTGGTAGGATGGTGTTCACGAACGGTCCAAAGAATCCTGTACGGTAAGTCTCAGTCTGTTCGTGATTCGAGTTCATGTAGAAGTAGAGTTCTTGCTGGGCGGAACCTTGGTTGTTGATATCTTTGTGGGTAGAAAGAGCTTAGTTTGTTTCTCAATGGTGACTGAATGAACCTACCACGGAAGAAGGGGCCACCTGATGATGACTCGTAGCCTACACCTGGGATTATCATAAATGCACCCACGCCAGAGCCGGTCACTCCGTGTACTTGATCCTGGATGAAGCGAACCTAATGTTTGGGTATATTCAGTTTGTCACGAAATGCGAGTGGTCAATCGATCTTACGCTGGAGTAGAATTTGGAACGGGTCTGCCCATTCACGAGGAAGACATCAGAGCCTTCGATGGCTGTTCCCCCATCAACTTCCGCTGTGGGGATACCGTTCGGGAGGGAAGACTTGGACAGCCGCGCAATGAAGCGCAGCTCTCCGACAGTCGGTTCTGCCGATGCAAAGGTGCCAATATAGAGTGTATTGGTGCCGGATCGTACAATATAGTAATGTGTCTGTAGTTCAATAGAACGTTACTGAATGGCGTGTAAGGTTTTAAGAAAAAAATTACATACGATGGTGCTTGTTTTGATGGTAATTACAGCAATGTTATTTGCAACCGACGACGTCACCGTCGCCGTACCTGTATGCCACACGGATGCGGATGAGAACAGTCGTCAGGAACATCACGTTGCTTGATGCTTACCCAAACCAGAACTCAGTTGGGTAAATTTAGATGAGTCCTGCAGCTGTTTTCCATTGAAAACCATCGACGTGATATCACCATTTGCCTTGTTAACTTGGATAGATCATCAGAGAAAGTGTAGGGAGCGTGCCAACATTCTCACTTGTGGTAACCAGGCCAGCTCCAGAGTCGACTAACAGATTGTTGCCAGAGGTTGTCACGCCAAAGGCGGCAAACACAGCGGGTATGAAAACGAAAACGCCAAGTCCGAGAGCGAACTTCATGGGGGTTCAGAGATGTAAGTGAAACTGGTCAAGAACGCAGGATCTGGTAGGTTTTTAAAGCTGTCTGTTTGCATGCAGGGTTATTTGTCGTTTCGCTGGCACAGCTGTATATGGGTTTCGGCTCAGAACAGACTGCAGAAATTCGGATGTGTTTCTGGGAGCAAGGATCCGGTTGCCAGCGTGGTGGTGTCCAAGGGCATTGATTTAGAAATCTTCAACTTAAACCGGGCCGCTACCTGTAACCTGCCCAGGTCTTCTGCCAAAATCATGCCTATGAATTGCCCGTGAGAGCGGACCGCTGAATGTAGGCTTTTGGCGTGGAAGATATTCCTGACTTCTCTCAGAACTGTTGCCACATTGCTAATTCTTCTGCTCTTGATATTGAAATTTTCTGATAGAAACAGACCGTGGATCATAGTAAAACTTTCTGAGAAGTGCGAAGGACTGTTCAAATCCCAGTAAGTAGAATATATGCACATGTATCTCAGTGATCAAGACAAACCCTATAGATAGGCGACAACCCGAACGAGCTAATCAACACTTGTAAGACTACCACGCGAAGTAGCATCCGTTTCTGCGGTACTGATCTCTCCGTCATCGTCAGCTTCCAAGTTCTCGTATATGGGTCTAAATGGCTGTGTTGCCGATCGCGGTGTAAGTCGCTCATTTATTGGGAGCAAATGCTGGGGTGTAAGTGAGACCAACGAGTCTGCTGAGCTCCCGGCACCTTGATTGTTTTTGAGCTGAAATGCACGCATAACTACGCTGATGTATTACCATTCAGCGCCGAATGGCCACGGGGTGTATGAGGCGCAGAGGAATCGGGAGTCTGCGATGGTGACATTCTATTTTCTTGGTGTCCCAAGTGGTGTTGATGTACATGAGCGAGTTCACCGTTGTCAGTAGTGATATGCATATCGTGGCCATGACCCGCAGAACGCGAACGCATTTCCCGTGCCCATTGGTCTTGTTCTTGTCGCCGCCATTCCTCCAGTTGTTGAGTACTATGAAGGCCTGGAACTTGCACGTCTGCGGGCACAAATAATTCTTGCTCTTCATAGTCTTCGCCATCTTCGTGTAATTCTGGTGGGGTCGAACCTGGAATCCGGTCACTAGGCTGTGGGGGAATCCTGTGCAATAGGCCAAATCTTGGGGGAAATGGTCAGACGTAGCTGTGCAATGCAATAGGAAGTACTGACCCAAACACACATCCAAGCAATCCTTCTCCCCCCCAGTGTCGATTTGGAATCAAGACAACTTCCCTCAGAGTACTAAGGGCGATTGGTGAGTAATAGAGTTGGTAAGAAGTATGAAACATACTCAAAATCATACGAATACACATAAACACGCAGTGGTTTATCAACATGCTGTATCACAAGTTAGTTGGGGTTGCCATTCAAGAGTGGTAAGACTAAGGCTTACAGCTTCCACAAGATCATAGAAATCATTCTCGGCACTCAGTGCACCTCCAGACCAGCCAAGGATCCAATCACCCATTGGTACGAGCCCAGCACTTTCAGCTGGACTTCCCTCAAGGACATCGAGAACATGCCAGACGTTTTCTGTCGCGCCTTCTGGCTCACACATCCGCATACTTAGACCAAGCAAGGAAGGTTGAGCCCCATCACCAAATTTCTGTGCTTCGTGGTTATTAAAGTGCGGCTGCGACCATGTCCGAGATGGTACTATGGGCACAACTGTAAAGCATATCGACTTGAGCACTGTCAAACCTCCAGATGGCCTTGTGACTTTACCTCGAGTTTGCTGCTCCTTACTATTCCATACCAACAAATTTAAGGTGCGGCCTTCGTGACCTTCTACGATCTTTTCTAATTGGGATGCGTCTATATTCTTCTCCGATGATAGCGAGTCCCCTTCGAAGCCCACAACGAAGTCAAAAAAGGGTTCAATGTCCGTGAAGGATGCAGGAGACGACGGTGTTACCCTGAGCACATGGAGTGCTCGTGATGGAGGATGGGCTTGCGAAGTCGACTGGCCGGCACCCATTTGCGAGTCTCTCCGCACAGGTGTTCTGATTTTAGCGCCGCGTGACATGTTATTCTGGAAATTGTTTGGACATGTTTCGTTCTGGGGATCCACGCTATGGTACTATCAATTACTACTAAAGGTAGTTACTACTACTTATGCGAGAGACGTCCACAAACCCGAGGCCCTAAAAACGGGGGCTCGATAAACATGAATTGTCGCCGTTGATTCAGAGAGGCCATGCGGCTAGTGTATTAGCCCAAAACGGCTGCGGCAAGGCACTGTTTATGCTTGACATTCAATATCGATAATCATTTCGGACATATCCTTACCAGGCAGAGATCACCTTATATACTTCCCGATCTCACCAACGCAGAGGGATCCCCGGGTGGAACGGCGTACAGCCAGATCGTCTGACGCGACTCGGATGACGTCCTCAAGCCCACCATTGGCCAAACGGGGTTGTTGATGGATATAAAAATTCGCCGAATTATATCCGCTGTGCATCATAAGGACAGCACAAAGAAAGTCACATCCTCTGTCATGCCAAGGTGGATAAAAATAAGCCGTTATTACTTCCAGAAAAGCCCGACGCTTGTCGAAGGAAATAAAAAATGAGACGATGATATTCCAGAAGTTTGCAAGGCGTGTGTTGGAGGTGCGTGGCGTTCTATTGCCAAATAGGCTTGTGCGGGTGCTCAGGTGCTCGGCATTTTTAAAGAAACAAGAATGCATCTTGATGAGCAGAGCATAGAAATTCCGTCGCCGTGCAGAGGGAGTCTAATCGACAACACCAAAAATATTAGACGGCGTTAGGGAATGGCCTCGGGGCTTGGCAAAATTGATAACCGTGTTACGTTGACTCGACAATTGTTGGTAGGAAGTGCCCATTCCTAGGTATTGAAGGATCGATGGTGAAAGTGGAGAGGACGTCCTACTGGAATTTGGCAACTTGACCCTGTAGGATCACGTGACTGGTTAAGTTTTTTTTTCCAAACGCCTCCGAGTCCGTTGTATCCGCGAAGACTGTGACTATTGAGCTGGCTCGCCTTGTCCGACGTCGACCTAGGTTAAGCAAAAGTACCATTATCTGGAACTTGTAAGCAGGGTAGCAGACTTGCGGAATGCGGTATGTACGGCTTTGGCCTCTCATTGAGTATGTCTGATTAGGTTTCAACCCACAGCTAACTTATGTTCCTTTGCCGCCGTCCACTAGCACCCATAAGCAACCCCATCTCACGAAGTACCCTTCTGAAGAAAAAGTATGGAGTGCATATCTCAACCAACTTCACGTCAAAACCCGCGTCAAACCAACATCTGGGAACTGCACCATTCTGCACTCTCCAAGGTCCCTCCAATGTCTCCCGACCCCCGCCAACCATGCCTACATACGTGTCGTTTGCTATCACCACCAGGCAGTCCTCAAACCAGTCAACCAGTCCTCAATGTGTTATTTATCAGACCGTTCGCGACAGAAACCGGTCGTCAGTCATAGACATCCTCTCCTCGTCTTATACCTCCCTTTTAGACGATGCCCTCAAAACGCGCTCACTCGCCTTGGTCAACACAATAATCCAAGATATCTTGGACTTGTA
>JASFDG010000105.1:0-50762 GCA_036937095.1 Phaeolepiota aurea
TTAGAGTTTCCTCTTTGGATATCCCTCATCAGGTAAGCTGTCATTACAGGTCTATACTTAGTACAATATATTAACTTGGATATCCCTCATCAGTGGTCTGAGTAGGCACCTGGAGGTTGCCCTTATAGCAGTTTCCATACTTATGACTTGACTTTGAAGTCTCCTATTTAAGGATTCTCAGAAGAGGTCAGTGAGTATGGCTATTTTCTGAATTCCAGCCAAGGTAACTAGAATTCTAAATTGGGCAATATATTCATTGGCTTCTTTGTCTCCTTGTCTGATAATCTTCATTTTGGCTAGCATATCTCCAGGTGCATCATAGAGTGCAAAAGTGCTCTGAAGGCTTTCCATAAAATCTCCCCATAATCCCAATATAAGTATTGTTACTGGTGGTAGTACTTCTGGTACTGGTTGTCCTGCTACTACTGCTGGAGTAGCTAGTTATACTATAACAAACTTGGTGGCTAACCAGTTGTACTTCCATACTGTTGAATCATCTCCTTTCATAAAAGAAAGAATAAATACTATCTTCTTATCATCAGTACTATATACCTCATTGTTAATAAAGAAGTAGACTATGCATGTTTGAATGAATGATTCAAGATCTTTTCATTTTCCAGTAAAATCAGCTAGCATATTTAATTTAATTTCATAGGTTCTGTTGGCTTAAACCATAGCTGCTTCTTTGTCTGAAGAGATAGAGTAAGGAAGTTATAAACTCTGAGATGAGTAAGGTAGAGTTTATGAATAATAAGGATCAAGTCCTCTTCTTCTTCAATTTGAGCTGGCCCAGAGCCTAGGTTCAATTCTTCTTCTATTGAACAAATAGATATTTTCTCTACTTACTCAGATACTAATCTAATTATTTCATTGTATACAGCTTCATCATTAGTTCTGGTTTTTGAAGGTTTTCTATCTACTAAAGAGAGATAGATCATGGTAATAAGCTAGTTTTTTTGTTATGACTTCAAACAATATCTATACTATAAGCAGAGACTTGTTACCAGTTATTCTAAGTTCTAGTATTCAGAGTTCATTGAGGAAGTATGATCTTGAAGAGAATAAGACTTAGCAAGTCTTAGAGTCTTAGGAAAAAGATTTGAGAGAGGTTAGATTCTCAAGAACTAGCTAAAGAACTAACTGTGCTACTCTACCCCCTATATATAGTAAAGTATAGAGATAGTAAGAATAGCTATCTATAACATATAAAATATGTGAGAGGTAAAACAGGGTACAAATGAACACATGTATAGTGAAATGGTGTCTGATTGACTACCCAAGGTAAGTATAAGGGAAGCAGGAGGTAGCTGCATGTCCAATAGCAAGAATAGAAAGAGAAGAAAGATATAGGAAAGAAACAGGATTTATAACACTTTCTCCTAAAGACTCTGAGACTTGCTAAGTCTTATTCTTTCTAAGATTATACTTGCTCAATGAATCTTGAAATACTAGAACCTTGAATAACTAGCAACAAGTCTTTATTTAACAGCATAGATATTATTTAAAGTTGTAATATCACTTGTCTACTCTAATAGTTGACCTTCCTTATTGCTTTTGCTACTAGACTTAGTCTCTAGAGCATACTTTTACTCCAACTCTATCCAACAAATATAGAAATATAGTCTAACCAGAAGTATAGCCTATAAGCTAAGGCCAATATTTCTAATCTGTAATACTTCTCATATGATCATTTAGTCCCATAATATATCCAATTCTTAACAGATTTATAATATATAGTTTGTAATTTCCTATCTACCAAGTTAGTAGATAGATCAGAAGAAGTTTGACTAATAAACTAGAATTCAGGTTTTATCTATAGTATACTTATACCAATCTCTTACAAGTATACAAGAAAAAGGCATTAAAAAATATAAAATATACAAAAAGAAATAGGATAAATATCAAAAAAGCAATAAGTAAATAAAAAGAAAAAGAAAGATAAAAAATTAAAAAAAGTAAAAAAAGGACAGAAAGAGGGAAAAGGAAATAATAATAAAAGTAGATATATACAAAAGAAGCCAAAAAAGAAATATATATCTTTCAACTACTACTCTAATAAATTTTTTCTTTTCCGTCTTTCTTTTGTTATTTTCGGTACAACAAGCACAAGCACGAACACATGAGAGATATCGAACATATAGAATATATAGAGGAAGGTAAAGAAGATAGAAGCGGATATCAATCATTGAGAGCAATGAGAAAGAGTAGGTGCGGGGCGGGGGAATAAGCAGGGAGAGCAACAACAGGGATATAAGAAGGGGCGAGGAGGAGTAGGGGAGAACACAGGATAGGATAGGATAAAATAAAAACAAAAGGAACGTCCAAGAATTGCAACCCAGGAATCGTTGACAAAGAAAAAAAAAGACAAGACAGATGCGAAAAGCCCAGCACCAACCACCACCTCCACCACCTCCATCTATACGCCACCCCGAGCTCACTGGTTTGCAACCTACACCAAATAATATACTCACTCACTCAGTAAATGAAAACCGGAGTAGTCATAATCAAGAAAACGCACCTTCAAGACACGCCGCGCACCATCATCCTCATCTGCACTGCTCTCATCATACTCCTCATGCCGCGCTTTCACGTCGCTCTTCTGCTGCTGCTGCTGCTGGTGTGGATCAAAGGGGTTCGGGAACTGCTGCTGGTGCTGCTGTTGCGGGAGCGGCGACCGTTGTGGGTATTGCGACTGTTGTTGCGGGTACTGTGCCTGTGCCTGCGCCTGCTGCTGCTGGTGATGACTATCCTCCGCCACATACCCGCCATACGCATCATCATCATTGCCGTCATCATCATGCCCATGGCCCGACGAAAACGAGCGATACACCGCCGGCTGATACCGCGTCGCATATGACTCCGGCGGAGGCGGCAACGGCGTGTGGTGGTGGTCGAGCGAGATCGAGTGGTTTCCCGTAGAAGCAGGCGGCGACGCCTGCCGGGTATTATTATTCCTCAACGCGCCGCTCTCACCGCTCCCGAGCGATTTATTCCGCGCGAGGTTCGCATAGTCCGTGCTCGGGTACTGCTGGTGGCTCCTCGTGCTGCTGCTATTATACTGCGACGCGCCGCGCGCCAACCCCGCGCCAGCACCAGCGACGCCCGCCGCCTCGAGCAGATCATACTCCGGGCTCCCAGGCCCGCGGTACCCGCCCACAGGCCCGCCCGCAAGATCATACCCATCCTGATTACGGCGGGGCTGCGGCATCGCCGGGGCCGCAAACGCAGGGTACGGCGCCGCGCCGTCCGTCAGCCCCGCCGCGTACCCGCCCTGCGCATCGCGGGTGCTCCGCGCGCGCATCACCCCCACGCCCGCGGCGCCCGCCGTGGCACCCGTAGCGGCGATGGCCGCTGTGTCGTAGTACTCCCCTGGACTCGGCCCGTGCCCGAGCTCGCGCATCCCGTATGCCTCCTGCCCGTGCCCAACGCTCATCGGCGGCTGCGCGAAGGTGCCGTGTGAACTCGCGTCTGAATATCCGCCTGTGGTGTACCCTCTCCCCCCGCCGTACCCGCGGCCGAAGTGGTCCCGGTCTCCGTCGTCGTCGTCGTCGTCGACGAGGAACGGCGGGGCAGTCGCGGTGGCAGCTGCAGCTGCGGCCTCTTCGATCTCGCGGTCGAACTTGCGCGCGCGGCGGCGGCGGATGCCGTTTGTGATAAGGGCGATGAGGACGACGAGCACGACGACGCCCACGACGGAGAACGTGCCGGCGACCGCACCAGTGTTTTGGAAGAACCTAGGTGTATAATTAGCGCACGTGGAAAAAGGATAAAAAGACCGTGAGAGCCCACACGCGTGAGACCCACCCTTTGGATTTAGTATCCCCGGTCTTTGTGGGGTCGGCAACGGCCCGTGATGAGGTGGCAGAGACGAAGGAGGTGATGGTGACGACACCGCCTCCGCTGTTGGTGGTGAGGGTTGTCTGGCGGCTGGTGGGGAGTGGGGCCGCGGTGGTGGGTGGAGGGGTGGAGGGCGGCGGCAATGTTGTCGAGGACGTGCTCGGGGTTGTACTGCTGGTGGTGGCAGGAGAGGTTGATGATGATGTGGGGGGAGTAGAGGAGGGGGTAGGGGGTGGAGGTGCTGAGGAGGATGTATTCGGGGGCGGTGATGGAGGAGGGACAGCCGACGTGGGTGAGGTTGGAGGCGCCGGCGAGGATGAAGACCTGCAAACGATGTGAGGGCAAAATTGGGCACGGCAACGCCTACTCACGTTGGAGGGGGACTGCTGGGGACTACACAGAGTGATAAGCCTTCGCTGGAACAACAAATCGAGGCAGACTCACCGGAAGACATGGCGACTGTGAAAGGAACGTGTTGCCCGCAAAAAAAGAAAGTTTATGCGGAGGGTCTGTCGTCTGCTGTTGGCCGTTCAAAAGAAAGAAACCCAGGTGCTAGGTGGGAAAGATCCTACAAACTTTGATCCAATCACAATATATTACATAACACAATATCACCAGACCAAACCCATGTGGGCTTCTCTTCAAGGCAGCATTGGGAAACATGGCTAACACTCGAAACAACGGCGGGTCCGTGCGCTCCCCTCGGTATTTTTATACCCATATCACATCTTTCTGTGATGGTTTCATCCCACGATGGGGGTTCGCGTACACTACCGCCGCCTGCCACACTCTCTCAAACGTGTGCCCTACACCTCCATCCATGATTGGATCAGCATTCACACGCGTCAACTAGGATAGGCGCATGCCACATCGGCTAATATCGACTGGGTTCTTTCTACTCATCGGAGCCGCATCAACAAACGATGGGTGCTGCGAGGAAAACAGGCGGCGAGCTGGAATTCGTGAATCGCTGCAAGGTCGATATGGGATGGCCCTCTCCTGAGACTCCAGCCGCTGGCTTGACCGCGGAAATCCGGCGCGTGGCGGACATCCCTGGTCCGAGGATTCCAACTCTCAAGCATGCTTTGCGATCACCCAATAGAGAGGTATACACAAAGCGTGCCGCGAACGGCAACTCCCCCCCATGCCCGCCTGCCCCTGCTTCTCTCGTAGGGACTGTACTGTACAGTACACCACAGTACCACCGCCGTACCAGTGCCTATAACTGTCACTCCCATCATCGGCCATCGTCCGCAAAATTAGAAATTTAGCTTTATCGGGCAGTGTAGCGCACAGCTTAGAGCTACAAGTTCGTCCCTCCAGGGCCACATTGACGGATCGTGATCGACGATCAACTGCCCAGCCTTTTTAAAGGCGCCTGTAGAGTCTTGGTGCCGGGACGATCATTGGCACCCCAGTTCCAGTGTCTTTCTACTCCAATCCCGAGGCCTCGCTCGCCACATACACATCCGACATGCGGATATCGTCGATGGCAAAATACCACGATACTCCTCCCGCATCTCCACCCCTGAGCGCCGATGTTCTTCCCAAAAACTGGCTTCACAGCACCCTCTCCGCGCGGGTCCCGTTTCGGCGGACCGCAGAGTGGTTCTGAGTGAACGATATGACCAGCCCCAGCGTTGCCACGTCTCTTCAACATAAAAGCGCCAGCAAAACTCGAACCCAATCCCATAACAAGATTTCCCATCTTCTTATTACCTTTCTACTTGTTCTTTGCTTAGCGTTACAACTATGCCCCCACGCAGCGCACCGAATCGCGGAGCTCCTAGAGGAGGCGGGCGTCCTCCTCGTGGAACTCCGGTCAGCGGTGGGAATCGCAGAGGCATACTTGGTTCTCCAAGCATTGCAGGTGTGTATCTTGTGTAGGCTTTGAACATCGTCGTCAGAATGGACCCCAACTCAAAGTATCCCTTCAATGGGCGATCATTCTTCACCCCCGAAGGCAAGCGCAACATCGGAGGTGGGATCGAGCTTTGGCGAGGTTACTTCCAATCCATCCGACCTGCAAGTGGTCGAATGCCCATCAACGTCGACATCTCGACCGGCATGTTCTACAGATCGGGCTCTCTCCTTGATCTCTGTCTCGAATTCCTCCAGAAAAATAATCCGAACCATTTGGCCCCAACACATGGTTTTCCCTGATCTGGAGCGCATCAACCTTACCAAGTTTATAACTGGGTTGCGCGTTACGGCGAAAACGACTGGCGACAAGAAACGTGTCATCCGTGGTACAAGCAGCCAGGGAGCAGGCCAGCTCGCCTTCCTCAAAGACAGGGTCTCGATGGCCGCCGCTGCTTATTTCCACCAACAGCTCAATCGACCTCTATAGTTTCCGAAAGCGAATATGTGTCGAGGTGGAATTCTTCTCACTTTTGGCACAAGGTGTATGCAACTTATAGAGGGCATTTTAGGTTGGCAATGGGGCCTTTATTCCGATCGAGATCTGCAACGTCCCCGCTGGTCAAATCATGCGCAAGCAACTTCCATCTGACAAGACGAAAGTCATGGTTGAATTCGCGACGAAGAAACCTGATGAGCGCTTCGAACTCATCAACCGAGGGTTGGATGTAGGTTGATTCTTACAGCTGCACATCTCCATCGCTAACTTCCTTGTTCCCCCAGGTTCTGCAATACGGCCAATCTGAATACATTCGCCAATTTGGAATGTCCGTCAACACAGCTTCGGGTCCGTTGGCTATACAAGCAAGAATTATGGCCCCTCCGGAGCTCAAATACGGTCCAGAGAGTAAAATGCCCACAGTCGTATGTCTATCCTACTCTTTTAGTTTATTGCTGATTGGGAGGTGCTTTTAGAAACCGAGGGACGGAGCCTGGAATATGGTGGATAAGAAGTTTTTCAAGCCCACTCAGATTGTGCACTGGATTCTTGTCATTTTTGACCCCCGATTCCACCCCAATGCAGAGCCAGGGCTTATTAAGGGCTTCTCATATGCTTGTGCAGCCTGAAACCTCCAGAGATATCTTCATTCCGCTCACCTCTTGTCTTCAGGTGTGCCGGTTAAGCACCCTCAGCAGGCTGAGGGTCCCCGTTCCTACTTTGACATCTCATGTGATGCATATCCCACATAAAACTCCCTCCTAAACGTTACCTCGCATCGTTAACTTGGAACCTGTGACCTCTTTGTTAGCATAGCGATTGAGCCATGCCGTCGTACAAGAAATCAACCCCTGGAGAGTTTGGAGAGGCTGGCATTGCGGTCATTGGTACTGGGTCCGCTCCTCCGAACGGTTGTCCATGCATTGATGGGCTAAACACCACAGCACAGGAGGCTTAGCGTTCACCATAAATCTCAAGCGACGGCTAGGTTATGAGAATTTTACTGCAAGCAATTTAAACGACTGGTAGTTGTGCAATCTAACATCAACTTAACCCGTAAAGATTTTTCGAAAAAGCAGCAGATGTCGGCGGGACATGGAGAGACAATGTATATCCTGTAAGCGCCATTCTACTTTGAGGAAACCGGGCTAACTTCTGTCAGGGATGTTCTTCTGACGTCGCTATGGCGTTTTATTCACTTTCGACGGACCTCCGCGATTGGGGGTCCTCCCATGGTTCCCAAGAAGACATCCTGGAATATTGGCAGTCGCTGGCGAATAAGTATGACATATACTTTATAGTCGCTGTTGGTTGGAACGCCTCGTCCCAAAATGTACATCATGTATCCCATTGAGGCGATGCCAGCGTGCCAGTTGAGGGATTGAGGAAAAGCTTTTCAGCATGGACGTTGACGTTGGATAGGAGAGTTCCACGGTGCTAAGTTATCATTGCATTCGTACGATGCTATCCAACAACGTGGCAAAATGAGAATGTGGCTGAGTATCATGGGGCACAACTTATGTGAACGTTGGACGGTTTGCCCCCGACTTTCCACTGATGACTACAGCGGGTTTGCGAGCTAATTGTACATTTGTTTATCAGGTCTCGTCAGCCGGAGCTTCCGTGTAAAATGTCACGGTGGCTAGATGTTGGCAGAGCCGCTGGAACATAGCACATGAGAAAAATCTCCCTGAAATGGACCGTTCTAGGTGCACCCATGGCTCTGATGGAGCGGTTGAGCAGACTGAGATAATTTCCATTCCTAATAGCCACCATCTCAAGAAGTACCATATAAACGCACTACCACCACAACAACACGCGGCAAGTTATTCGAGTCGATGTCATACGTTCGCTGCAGCATACACAGCCGTTGCGTCAGTTGTGTGCGAGTCTGGCATACTCATCGTAAACTGGGTAGTGCTCTGTGCCGGCTTTCGTGCGAATGCCATTGGCCGAAGTTCGACACTGGGGGTAGTCGAGGTAAAGGCCGTGCCGTAGGTTCTACTTTCCTGTATAAGGGCCTTCATGTTTAACATTACGCGTGTCGAGACGATACCATACACGCTGGTCAAAGTTAGTCACCACGCATCATCCCGCAATCTTGGACTCACACAACATAAGGGCTGTCTCGGAGCAGGTTGAATCAATACTTGACGGGATTAGAGCACCGGACGACTTACAGGCTGAGCAGGTTACCCAATTGCGGTATAACGAAGTAGAGTGTGGCCTGTGTTACAAGAAAAACTTAAAACCGCGCGATCTCGCATTAGAGTTATCCCATATATTAATTCAAAGGATACGCACCAAAGACAGCCATGAACCAGTAAACACCATCCCTAAGGAATTGCGAGGTGATCGGCATATGATGGAAACCACCCATATAGACAGACTGAAGGCAGCGAAATGTGGAAAAGACAAACATTGTAGTTGCCTTAAGATATAATCCAGAGAAGGGGATTACAACTTGGGGGAAATGATATTGCTTAGCATGCTTACTGTGATGATATTTGGAATAACGCTCAATTTTATCTCTACTGGAATACTCTTTCCAGCTGGTGGTGGAGTTGGGTTAAAAGCCGGGGACGTCATGTTTGAATTACTCACGATCTGGTAGCAGGTAGCATCCAAATACGAGATCCCTGTTGTATAATAGCGATGTTATATGTCACATGCAGGTAGAATAGCGTGAGGCATACCCAATTTGGGTGAAGTCTTCGCCAAGGATGCATGTCAGTTCATTCACATCTGGCAATCATTGTGACATACTTTTCACGTTCGAGAGGAACATGTTGGTAGTAACGAGACTGCTCAAACAAACCAATGCTCAATTATCAATATAACACCTCTTGGGCACAAAGATGCTTACGAGAAAACATTCTGGCCTGATTACCCACACCAACATCAATGCATGATATGGTCAGACTGACTCGGAGATGGGTGGGTACGTACCTGCACTTATGAGCAGGAGGATAGCCAAAATGAACATGTTCCTGTTATACAGCATCCATATTCTGTTGGAAGAGCAACGATGAGAATTCCAGTGATCCATAGTACCTGCTAACTTTCACCTGATGGACAGGACGACATCGGCCAATGTGACAACGATTGCGCCAAGAGCGGTTTGGGTCTAGGGGATAAGGTAAGCCAAGCGAGGTCAACATGCCAATTGGGGGTATTACGCGTAACATGTCCGTGCAGCTAATTGTGGATGATCAGCGACCCGCTACTGCCAGGTGCTTATTCCAGGTGGACGTACGGCTAATAAAAGCATTAGAGGGCGGTGCGAAGATAGGCAACGGAATGCATACTGTTGCATCTACCCAGACCGTCGTCATATCTACAACATCGCAGATAGGATTAGGATTAGACCGAGTAAAGAACCACTTATAGCGCTGACGCACAATAAACACAGACACTTGAAAAAGGATTAATCAAGCCAATTCGATGTTCATACGAACTCAGACTCACATGCATTCTACAAGTGTTAGATAACGAATCTGTGCCACGATCAGTCAAGCCCAAATAAACCAGTCAAGATATCTGTAACATACGAGGACCTTTCAAAGAACAACTTTAGGTCAGAGATGGGGGTCATCGGAACGACGAATCCTACCATACATAAACAGTATCCATTATCCTCATTTTCTTCTTCCAAATGTAATGAATTTCATCTGGAAATGTCAATACATGTTCATAGCTTGAATGGAGCGCAGGCGTCAGGTAACTCCGTCATTCGCTGACAAGCCTAGGAGAGTGGGAAACCTACACTGCCAACGTCGTTGCCATGACTGATGAAGGGGCTGATGAGCTGATAAGCGTGCAAGGCAATAATCTAGGAGCTCACCCGCGAAGGTGTTCGACAGCCTTCCATTGCTCAGGAAAGTGATGATTTCATCTAATGCGCTGGCCATCTTTTGGGGAAAAATGAATTCCTGATTGTCACCATGCGCTATGTATATGGCATTCGAACCTGCCTTACTTGATTCTTGCAGATCGCTGGCGTCCGTAACGGGTCTCTGGCAGGATAGAATACTATCTGTGTGATTTGATGAACTTGGGCGGCTCTCATGTGAACAGCGGTTTGGCCGTTCCCACCACGCTGACTGTCGCAACCTTTCGATGCATATGTGAGATGAACATACTCCTCCACATCCCAAGTGACAGACGACCTTCTATGTTGCATATTCTCGCTGGAGCTTTCGCCTCTTCACGTCACGTCTCAAGCCCCGAGTCGTGGTGGCCATCCTAACTGGACTGACATCCTGCACGGACTTCAAGATCTTCTGTTGAAGGTTACGAAGGTTCACGCGGTACCTAGTAAATGAAATCTATTTCCTGCCAGTGATGATGGTTGGTATCAAAAGGAAAGCGAATCATAGTCCGTGGGTAATGATGCATAAAACGGACCAAGGGGTGGTTATAGGTGCAAAGCCTGGAGGGTCAGTCGACCAGCCGAGAATGGGCGATGATGTGGAATCCCCTTGCAGGCACAGCAGTGATCATAGAAGAGGGAAGTGAAGGTCGTCCTGAGGTCCACAGGGTGACTACGGCCCTCGCGAAGCGTGCGTGAATCCGTCGAATTGAAATGTCTGCCACTCGCCAGATTGCATCAAACCAGCTGGAGAAGGCCATTTCACATCAACCTTGCTAAAATCCAGCAGCATGATATGCTCGCCCATCACGAAGGACAACATCTTCCCTTTCCAGCTTCCCGCTTGTCTTTCTCGCAACGGTATCCATATCATCTTTTTGCCATCGCCACTGAAGATCCAGCCGTCCTCTGTTACTACCGGGAGTGCTTGGGTGCTGTCGATGCGGCTCTGAAAATGCACCCAATCGTAGGTTTGGAGTCGAGATATGCCATCGCAGTCGATGGTCCATGTCCCCCGGTTTGTGAAGACGGGGCTGACCCCTGGTAATGTCATTTTGCTTTGATAAAATAAGGTCAGCCCCGCCGGCAAGGCTTTGACTAGCATCACCGGTGCTGTGGAGGTCTCGAGCGCTGACTGGATGGGGAACGTGTGAACTGCAATTTCACACGTTATGGTATCGAGTGTGATGAGCGTTGCAGTTTCACTAGCCGTCTCAACAGAAAGCACGAAGATCAGGCAAAGTTGATCGTCCAGAAACGCGCTTGTGACATGACACGAGCGCAGATCGCCTGATGGACCAGGTAGACAGACTCCTTGGGAAGTGGCGATTTCGATAACATGGATTTCTAGGATAAGATGATTCACAGTGACAGCGATAATGAATCGGTTGTCTGGGGAGATCGCGAAATGCTGTATAATCTTGTCGATTGGATAAGACAGCGTCGGCGAACCTGAGTTTACGTTCCAGACGCAAACATTTTCTGTGATTCCGGAGATGATGTGGACTGCTGTATCCCACGATTGCGTCGCCACATGTGCAGCCACCATTGAGCCATCACCCGAGTGGCAAACATTGGAAATGTATGTCATGATCACAGCACCTTCGTCGATGTTGTCACTCAGAGAATATATGCGCAGCTGGTTATAGTCGCACATCGAAACGCGTTCGTGGTTCGGAGAGAATAGTGGAGCCAACTGCATCGACCGGACTCGGTGCACCTTCGTAGACACTGTCTTGCCATCCACGTCGAACAGGAACATGGAAAAGTCATCATTCATCACTGTCCAGTAGAGGAGATGTGATTTCCACATGAGTTTCGAACGTCTAGAGAATTTTGATATTGGGGTGAACCACAGGATTTCTGCAGAGCCTACGTCGTACACAATCAGGTGGGCACTTTGATCGCGGCCAAAGACTGTCGCAATTAGTGAACCATCGCCACTCGCAGCTAATAGCCCTGAGGCATTTTGAACATTGGTGATTGCTAGGTGTTTGTCGAAGATATGGGAGATTTCTGGTGTTGCTGTCACAGAGTCCCAACCACGAATCATGCCGTCCCAACTCTGAGCGAACAGCCCCTTTTGGGTCCATAGGATCGTGTTCAAGCCTTGTGATGCTGCTGGATAATGACAATGTAGTTTCGCCGACATCGTCTCCCATATGTAAATTCCACCCCCAACGTCACCGGCAGCGACATGCGATCCGGTAGGGGAAAACGTGATAGAAACGATGTAGGATCCATACCGTGCCGCCCATGGGTATTCGAGAATATGAGACCCAGTCTGTACATCCCAAAGCTGCAAAGCCGTTGAGCTAGAAGAAAGGAGGGATATGTTATCAGGCGAGAACATGACCTCCGAAATCCTCTCTGTGCCCGCCAGGGTGGCAAGACAATCTCCAGTGGTCGCATCCAGTATCCGAGCACTCGTCGATCCACCAAGAGCGATCAAGTTCCCATTATGAGAGTATGCCATGCACTTGATCTCCCCAACCCCAGTCTCGACTCGACGGCAGACCCCCTTTTCCATTGGTATTGAGCGTAAAATCTCGACTTCGCCAATCAGATGGCGTTTGTGACCCTTCCTGATCAGACTAGATGGTGGTGACAGTGGTAACGCGGAGTGATAGATATGCATTGCCGATTCTTGTATGCAATCATAGAATTCAAGGACAAATTTTCGACAGTCCTGCAACCATTGTGTCATAGGTGTAGAGCTTAGTTGGGCCTTGATCTGGGGATTAGCTTGGAAAGATATGCGAAGGCCAACGAGCATACCTTGGTCAACCAGTCAGTCACTGCCTTCAATGAGTATAACGAGGTCCCAAGGCGCTCTACGAGGCTAAGCACCTCGACCCAATATATCTGCCGCGTCTCCAGAAACTCCCTGAGAACCTCGACCAGCATCTCGAACGACGGGCCCTCAGTCACGCTTTCTTCAATATGCATGGCCCAGTAGTGGCATGCGTACTCTAACGAGCTACCCACAGTACTGTGGCGCTCCACTAGCGACATGTCGCGATTCAGTGCGTATCGTTCAAGTGAGCACATGTTCTTGTGCAGCTTCCTGTTCATTAACTTGAGGCACATAATTGCAAGCTCGGTGTGATAAGCTGCAGGATCAATGAAAAAATTTGCGTTTGTACAACGCCCAGAGTCGGTGAGGAAGTCGGATATCGACTTGTGGTGGACACGAATGGGACTTGCTTCGCTGCCTGGGACGAGGAGAAGGGAGTGAAGTGAACGAAGTCGTGTCCGGATAGGATTAGAGGATTCGAAATGCAGGAGTTGTGCTAGAGCAAGACGTGATAGGGAATCATAGGGGAGAACGACGGCACTAAGAATGAGCCGGAGCTGCTTGAACTCAGTGGCATGCGTCGTAGCTGACGGATATCCCTCCAATAGGACCCTTGAGTACAGATCATCGAGCTCCAAAAGGTCCCCGTCAACGGTCGTCGACGGCATATCAGTAATCTTCCGTAGCTGCACTTGGACTTCACCAGATGGCGAATTGCAAAGAAACTTTCGAATAGTCTCTGCATATATGAACAAGCCTGAAGCCTTGCCCACGAGGATGGGAACAGCTTCCTCCGGTGGCCATGGCTCTGAAACGTCTACGTCGCTTCGGTGGACAATAATTTCCGGCAACCGAATCCTGAAAAACAGCTCGATATCGTGATCGGTTGATGTCCCCTCGATCTCGTGTAATTTCAATATCTCCGAATGCGACTGGAGGACCCGAAGTCGAAATCCTGCGCGTATTGACACCTCGGGTCGCCCAGTGATAAAGATTTTGACAAGAGGAACGCTTTGGATTTGCTTGTCTAGCACCGATAGGATCGCCGACACAGGATCAGAGTCCCTGCACTCATCCAGGGCATCGATGGCAATGATCGTGGCTACCTGGCTCAACTTGAGAGGTTCGATCAGGAGCTTCATCAATTGGTTTACCAGCGACTGCGTGGCGACGTCTGGCTGGGCCTTCAACGTCGCAACGACGTGGGTCCGGAAAGTAGGAAACTTGCAAGCGAGTTGAAAGGATAGGGTGGGGAAGATAAGCTTGATATCGCTCCTCTCAGCTGCATGCCGGGAGCAAAAGAAGCTCGCCCCCAACCGCCCATCTGCATATGCCGCACCACAGAAGGTCTGGGCAATCGTGCTTTTGCCACTGCCAGCATGTCCATTCAACCAATAAACCGGGAAAGCAGGGTTGGTCGACCAGTCATCAATTTGCTGGAGGATATCTGTGCGAGTTCCCTTTAAACACTCTTGATGATGTTCAGAGCTGTGCATCGCATCCCTGACGTGGTGCAAATTCTGCAAGATGCCACGTTCGGCTGGTACAACGTGAGGTAGAGCTGCTTGGCTTAAAGGTAAACATACCCTCATCCTAAAATGACATATAAGTACAGAAAAAAAACTTTCAGACAGGAGAAACATACCGTAACGGTTGTATATATATCCTGTTGTGAGTGATACTGATATTTGATGATGGCATCGCGTATATCTTGAAGAACTTCAGCAACAAGGGAGGCCTCATTTTCTGCGCCAATCCACCTCTTGAGTTTCCCTTGAGAACTGATTTCATTCAACATTTCCGTTATGTTAGTAAAATTCCTACAGGAAGGTTGAGATACGGAAACGAAAGAAGGTAAGGAGGACTTACTGAGCTAAAGCTTTGCGACGCGTGGACTCCCTCTCGTCCACGGGTGTGTCTTCTGGAATTAGTTGTTCTATTCGTTTATGAAGCCTCTCGATCGCAGCCTTGTTCTGCCCCCATTTCTAGGTCGCCTTTAGCCTTGTTCACCGCAGATTGTTGAAACACGCATACCTCATGGTGTTCTATCAAAAACAACAGACCCCCAGCAACGCTCTTCAAAGGTGTGAACACGTCAGAAGCTTCTTTCGTCCCCCTGAGTGCCAGTTTCGTTGCATTAAATGCGACAGCCTGCGTCTCAACTGCCGAAGAAGAGAATTTGAGTCCACTGCCCTTTGTACCAGCCTGAACGCCCCCCGGTTCATTCGTGTCCCCCGATCCCTGTGCATTGCCTGCTGCGGGTACATAGCGCCTATCGCCACTGACTGTTAGTGTGGTTCCGTGTGATATTTGCGTCGAAGCTGGGGTCCGAAATTTGCCTTTCAGACGCGATTTGAGCCTGTCGAACATTGGATAAAAGGAACAAGTTGGTCCTAAAGCTCAAGCACGAGGTGAGGTTGGCAATGTGAGGCATCACAAGCGAGGCGATGCAAAACAGACCCTGGTGAACAGTTAACATGTGACAAGTATTAATTTACGGCAGGACCAGAATCGAGCTTAGCTAGGTTGCCTGCATCTCTCCAACCGACCTGGGCATCCCATTGGCGGATTACACGATATCAAGCCACCCCCATTCGTGAGGTCCATTCATTCATTTTTGTGGGCGCGCTATTACTATTGGTTTATTTATATTTGATCTAAAAATAACCTGCAATGGTTAGTACACAAAGGCCTTTTGTACTGAATTGTTTAGAGTTATCTAACACCTCCATGCAAAAATGCTCCCTGTAGTGGTAGCAACATAAAACAAAATCAGGCATCTGAATACTCAAAAAGCCATCAAATCCAGATCTTTAAAAGTAGAATTTGTGGAGTAGGCTTGCCTACCAGAATGGTGTTTGTTTAGTCTATCATGCAGTCCTGCCAATTTAACATGTACCCATCAACTTAGGTTTAGCATAGTGGAGGGGTCAAACAACTACTTCTATTCAGATTGTGGCTATGATGCCGGAAATTTCCGATCAATCTATCAAGCCACTGTAAGGAAAACCTTGGGATCAAGATAGTGATAGGAGCTGTCCCAGATAGCTGATGTGGTGAAAGTAGCTACAAATTACTAGGGGGAGTGTTCATCATTCGGAACTCCCCGCCATCACGAAACTGCACAAGCAGTCCTCGTCCTCCAGAGGTTTTCACCATCAATAAGGCGTATCACGCAAAGACTTTACGTTTAAGTCAGAGATATCACCCTTCCCGCATTTAGAATCTCCCCATTCATTTCGATCACACCCGACCAGGTCACGCTCGCGTCAAGGCCACATGCTTCTATGTGAAAAGCGCTCCCCCAAGTCATTGTCAGTTGATAATCTGCAAGTTCGGCGCTCTATATGCCCGCATTGGCGAGGGAATATAAATAGTACTCACATCGGACAGATCGAAACCCCAACCTATTATGACCATGTCCACTGCGTCGATCCCCCTCACACAATATGCAGCCGTCCTCGAAGACTTTAACCAGGACTACGTCATCAAGAGCGATTACCCTGTCACACAACCATCGCAGCTGCAGCCAGACGAGTGCCTGATCAAGCTTGAGTATTCTGGCATTTGTCACTCGGACTTACACATCAAGAAAGCAGACTGGTCGAGGAAGGCCGCTCTTCCTCTCGTTGGGGGACACGAAGGCATTGGACGCGTTGTGGCCATTGGTGTGGGATCGCCAGAAAAGTTTGTCAAGGTGGGGGATCGCGTCGGCGTCAAGTGGATTGCTGGTATCTGTGGCAGGTCAGTCTTTTTTCTCTCTCATTGACAATCAGCAGTACTCAGCGTGCTACTCTACAGGTGTGAGATGTGTCGTAAAGGTCATGAGTCATGTAGATCCATCCCCATTCTTCACGCGAAACTCTCGCTTATCACTTCTCACTGCAAGCGTGTCCTGTGAGCTTCCAAAAGACACATGGCTTCCAGCTGCATGGGAGTTTCCAGGAATACATGGTATGTGATAAGAGCCGTGCCAATGCAAAGCTGTTAAGCTGCTAATGTTTCCCAGGTCTCAATGGTCGATTATGTGACGCCAATTCCCGAAAGCTTGGATGGCGCTTCGGGCACGCCTCTTCTCTGCGGGGTGAATTCGCTTTGTTCTATAAAGTCTCACGGATTCTAAATTTTTACACACATATAGGGGATGACAGTGTACAAGGCTTTGAAGCAGGCAAATGTGAATATTGGCCAATGGGTTGCTATTGCTGGAGGAGGTGGAGGACTCGGTCATCTAGGCACTTGAGCGTTACACCAGTTGATAAACTCCTTACTCACACGACTTCCTATTTACAGCTATCCAATATGCGGTCGCACAAGGTCTTCGTGTTTTAGCAATTGGTACGCCAGTTTTTTTTCCACAAAAAAACCCCACCAGTCTAAGGCGCTTTGCACAGACACTGGGGAGGCAAAGAAACAACTGTGTCTCTCTCTTGGCGCCGAGAAATGGGTAGATTTCCGAGAAAGCCAAGATCTTACCAAAGATGTCCAGGCCGCGACAGGAGGTGGTCCTCAGGCGGCCATAATAGCCGCTGGAGATGTGAGTGACTAACGTTCCTGGATCAAGCGCTCTAGGAATGTACCCTTTGACGAATAGGCACGACCCTTCAACCAGGCATTGTCGTACTTGCGCGCAACTGGAACGTTGGTCGCTGTCGGTATGCCTGCTGGGGCTGGACTCTTGAATGTTCCTGTACCTTTATTGATCGCCAAGGTGAGAGAGGAACTTCGGTCTTCACAACTATAAGCACTGACCTTGTAACACTACCTAATTAGAGTCTGACCATTATTGGATCCGCGATTGGGTTCGACCATTGAAACACTTGAAAGTAATATCCAGCTCATTCTTGTCATATAGGAACCGCCAAGATGTGGCGGAAGCCATCGCCATCGCCGCCCAAGGGAAGGTCAGGTGTCAACATGAGGTCAGGCAGCTCCAAGATCTGAATAGGTAAGTCGTTGCCTTTACACCACCCTTTTCTGACCTTATGTAATCATTCCAATAGTATATTTGCAAATATGGAAGCTGGAAAAGTGGCAGGAAGGGTCGTCATCAAATTCTGACATTATTTCTCACATCTTCTTAGTGTATCAAATATGTAAAATCGTAAGGGTATCTAGAAATTATCGAAGCTTTTCTCAGAAGAACTACCACCTGAGAGCGAGCTCGTTAGTAAACATCACGTTTTGGACCCGACTCATGGTTCGCCGCAGGCCACTTTTCGACACCCTTCTGTGACTTTGGGGTTCACTAGGTGTCCTGCTTGAACCGATCGAATTGGATGTTGACACCATACATCCACGCGTCTGGAAGTAGATTCCTGAAGGTGTCAAGTTGAACCTTCATTCACAGTAGGGTCGCGCATGGCCTGCCAGTGGCTCAGCGGCGCCTGCGACTTCATGGGGCTTTCCCAATTGCAAGCAGCGAATGACGGATTCGCAAGAGACCCTTGTCAACCCACCCCCGTCCACCTCCTAATGGAACTTGAATAGGAGCACTGTATCGACTGCTGTCAGCTTTGACTCGGATGACCACTCCCGCCTTATCGACGCAATGTCCACAGGGCGACCCAAGACGCAATGGGGCCAAGATCTGCGATGTACGCACTGGATCCCTCAGATCCTCAATTCTACCGTCGAAGAACACTGTCGATTATGCTTGAGCTGCATGCGGCCCCCGATGAGGTATGGGGGGAAGTACTCGTGCCGTTTGTTTGCCTTGAATCGGTGCATAGAGAGGAACTCCAATTCCGGCACACCATTTCATTGGCTGATCTGGAATGATGCTGGCGGAGTGCTCGTACTATTTATAATTTGTTTATATCATTTATAAAGTGTCAGTATACCTCGCTGAGATGCCACATCTCATCTACCTAAGCCTGTAAAGGTTAATATCCTACATATCAAACAAGATTCGACCCACATTGAAAGTGCGCCTCTCCAGGATGTACTCAGTGGGACATTGAACAGCCTATTGAGCGCCATCAGCTATGATCAGGACTTTCAGGAAATCTGAATATCTCCAGGGCTTAGGTATCATATTGGTGAGGATGATTTGCGTCTCGACGAAGTATATTGGTATACTCTGTAAACAACTTTTGGAACCATGGTACCACCGGCATTATAATATACCAGAGAATGAAAGAGATTGCCACAACCGAAAATGCTTTTCATACACTGACTCGAGACATATAAATGACACGAGCACCGCTTCCCGGGCCGCTTCAGGGACTGCGCTCATATTGAGCCCAAGAGTAAACGGCAACGTTAGCGGGCGAGGCCCTACATTCACCACTGGTGTATCAAGATCATCCGCGCGATATAGCTTTTGGGGTGGGGTTGGCATTGTGACATGGGTGATGCGAGAATGCCGACTTACTGTCCACTGCCAGTGTATATCATTTCTTGTGCCCGTTTTCCATACATACCGCCCCGCATCCGTTTTGAACACCACACCAAAGCTGAAGAGATTGAGCAGGGTTCAGAACCTGCCGCATGGGGGATACTAACAGATAAATGAACACACGGGGCTCTGCGTGCGCCATCGTCACGAAGCCACCTGCTGAGTTTGACTGCGTTTCGGCGAGCGAATGCCACAACGCCCTTTGAAGGTCGAATGGAGGCTATTTGGGAACCAGTGCAAGCATCGCAGATCTTGATTTCAACTGGGCTTGTTCTCTTAGTAGAGATTGTGTAGATAAGGCGAGAATGTTTATCAAAGATGACAGCATTGGATATGGTGCTCCTAATGAAATTCCACTCGAAGCTGGGTGGAGGTGGGTTGACGAGAGTCTCTTGCGAATCCATATTGTGAAGGAAACCCTGTAGGCGCCGCTGACCATGCACGACCCTGGCGTGAAAGAGATTCCAGCTTGACAGCTTCAGGCACAGACCAGACCACCCATTTCTGGACACATATGATGTCAATACTCAATTCAATCAAGACATCTACCAGTAGTGACTTTTGAATGCGAGGAATGCCGTGATACCCGTGCGCCAAAATGAAGCCAAAATGAAGGCATAATGTCGTTCTTTATGGTGCAAACCAAATTCAATAAATCCCGAACCACCTCCAGCTCTGGTATAATACTCACGTCCACGACGGGGTGATGTGTATGGAGCTCAGGCCCTGAAAGGGACCCAAGGTGGGCGAGGAGTCCAGAGTTCCCCGTTACAATGTCACTATGTATTGACTCCTAATTCGTAACCGCTTTACCGTGAATGGATCCTTGTGTCATTTCTGTGGGGCATTCAAAATCTCATGCAACTTTCCGATGATGCTGGCCTGTCGTGGCTTGCGCATGTTGCCGCTCTCTAATAACGATGATGAAGCCTCGTGATGGTTTGAATGAATCCAGACCGACCTTTAAGAGACTCGAATAACTTTAACCTTTCGATATGCTTCATAGTGACTGTGGCGTGCGATATTTGGCGGCTGAACACAGCCAAATACAGAAAAACGTCCAACAGGTCTTGTGACCACTGTCCATTCAACGCCTCCGAATACAGACAGACAAACACCTTTCACACCCCTCAAGGCTGTAGTTTCCTGAACATCTCCCTTGGGATGCGCTCACGCGCATGAAGAAAACGGCATAGACTTCATTTGTGCTTATCTATCACCCGTTTTGTGTGATATTATGGCAGAGCGGAGAATGAATGAAGTTGGAGACTCAAGCCGTTAGCAGCCTGAGATAGCAATGTGGTCACCTGTTACTGCTGGATTCGTTAGTATAACTCAATCGATAGGATAATAAGCTGCAATTGTTGGGCAAGCCTATCGACCAAGCCCATGATGGACTCCCAAGAGACCCTTGTCAATCTCGCGCCAACCAACTCTCTATGGGTATTCGATAGGAACAGTGGATGGAACGCGACTGTCTATCACCGTTCGCAGCCCATCTATCGGATCTCCACTGGTACTGAAAAAAAATTATTTGGTCGTGTCCAAACCAACATTTGCGATGCAAACACTGGCTGCGTGTTGGCGTCAATCGGGGGGCGATCCAGCACATTTTCTGACCTTACTGTGTCTTTTGCTCATCGAGACGAAGGCGCAACCCTGAAGCTAAATAAATGGCTCTGCGAAACTACATTACCTGATGGCTCGTATGTCCTCCATCACTCGTTCGGATCAGAATCTGAGATCATTCTTCAACCCAGCAATGTGTATGTGCTCTCTACAAAAACGGAGCAATATTGGTGGAAATGGAGCTATCGCGATCAAAAATGGACAGTGAGTCGATTTTCCATCATTTTCGCCTAAAATGCAGTATCAGCTCACTTTACAAAAAGCTCTCTTACCCAAACGGCGGTGTCGAGACGCGCTTGATGGGTGTACAACCTTGCCTTCCAACGCCACTCACGCTTGACATGAGTGCCATTCCAGAAGGGATACGCGAAGAGATACTCGCATCATTTGTGTACCTTGAGCAAATACGTGGCAAGGAGCTTGAACTGAGGCGGAGGCTTACAGAGGTAACGATTATTGATACCATTTAATACCAATTCGAGCAGCGGACGACAATCGGCGTCTCTGTTGTCATTTCAATTCGTTCTAGCCTGTCGGACAGATCCAGGACGAGCACCGTCCTGTGTTCTGCGCCTAACAGCAATCGAGATATCTTCGAATTTGAGTATAGCCTGGCCATCAGCCCTGTTATTGTTGCAACATCGTGATCCATTGACCAACACCCGAGTGAAGGAAATGATAGCTTCACCAGCTTTGTTACGTTATTTAGGCATCACAACATTCGAGCAAGCTCTCAACGCCCACGACCACGATCACATAACTATTCATCCAGAGCTATAACATCACCCGTGATAGGTTTATTTCCCTTGGTTTATCTCGATCGGCAATGAAAGGAAGAGCGGAGAATCAATTGACGACCCGGACTTTACACCAGGATCACCCACTGGTCTTCTGATATTTAGGTCTACACGCGCCCAATCGATCAGATTGCAGACGCCTTTTTATCGCTCCCCTCAGATACAATGGACTCGCAGGAAACCCTTGTCAACTTGCCAACCTTTTCCCAGTGGGTTTTCGACAGAAATTCCGTCGTGGACGCAACCATCTATGAGGACACGCGGCCTCTCTTTCAGATCTACACTGAAAAAGAACCGCTGCATTGTACACGCATTCGCAATGCCAGAACTGGTCGCGTGGTAGCTGCCCTTGCGGCCGAAAGCGGCAATCTGTTTATGGTGGCTTTTATTCACCGTAACGAAGGGAAATTCGTAAAACTCAGCACATGGCTTGAAGGTGGCGAGTTAGAGAACGGCTCGTGCGTCTTTTATTCCATTTTGAAAGCTGATCGTAAACCTTCTCACTCCAGTTTGATGTTCACCGTCTTGACAAGTTCGGATGCATTCAAGTGGAGGTGGAGCAGAAGCAGGAAGCAATGGACAGTAGGCCATGTCTCTTTGTTATCATGCGAGATATAGGATGAGCTTACGTCGCAAAAGCTCCACCCCGCAAATGACTGCGTCGAAACATTGGCCGATGTGCAACCTTGCCTCGAAACACCACTCACGATGAACATAAGGGAATTACCCCCAGAAATAAGAGGAGAAATTCTTGTATCGTTTCTATACGTCGAGAAATGGCGCAGGCGGGAAGCTAAGCTGTGGCGGGACCTTACGACTTATTGATAAGCTATATATGCCGCTATGGTCTAGTTGTATGAAATAGTACCTTATTCTTATCAGATGGCATATGAATTAATCCGTGATCTTCAGCTGGAGTTGCACACGCGTCCCAGGTCGCATCTTTCGCCGCGTAAGTCACCAACAACGCTTAAGACCTCTGAGTCGTCAAAATGGAGCCCCGGCGCTCACTGAATGGCATCACGGTGGTAGTGATTTACTCCGATCCGCCGTGACCCGGATACGTACTAGTAGAGCATTGACAACCCCATGCGTAACAACGTAATCTGCTGCATTTCTCGAGACCGATGCCCACATCCGTTACGATACCTTACCAATCCATGAACATCCCCACATTCAATTGTATTAACAGCAAGGGACATTTGAAATTTCGAAACTAACAGGCGCCTAATCAGATCGCATACCTGTGATTATGCTCTATTGGCACAACGGCAAGGTGTCTGCCAGTTGTATCCACGCAAAAGTCAAGCCCTCGCTTGTCAGAACGTCAAGGAAATCTGCCCGACTCCGAGCCTAGATTATGCTACTTTTATAGCAGGGAAGGAATATCATTGCTAATTTCTCGGTCGTCATGTCGTCTGAGGCTCACCTCAGCCCTGTCCAGTTGAGTGATCGCCTTTTCAAAACTCGATGACCTACCAACATATGGATAAAATAGTACAGGACCAGTGGTAAAGCAGCCCCTTACTACACCCTGATCCAGCGTCAGATACTCAACATCGCTACCCTTTTCCACAGTTCATCGGATGCATGCTCAATTGGTTTCTGCTCGGAGGGCTAACGATCCAACTTTGTGAGTCCCTTCTTGACCATTCCTCAAATAAAGTTGCCCGGCTCAAACAATAGGCCAGATAACTACTTTATTACCTACCACAAGACCGATCGGCCTATCATAAAAATTGTTCGTGAGTCTAAATTCATCTAAACTATCAAACGGCTGAACGTGATGTCGGGATCACGCTAGTATCTCTTCTGTTTGTTCTAGTCTTCGTGAACTCTTGTTTTGTGACAGATACAGCTTGGATCGCGCTGATAGCGCACTGGGGAGATCCAACAGGCTTCTTCAGGGGCTCACCACTATCAATCGTGATCCCAGGGCTTGATGGTCTAAGTAAGCCCTTATTCACCTTCTGGGCAGTATCTGTCAATGCTCATCACCTGATGATATCTTAGTTGCATCCGTTGTACAGTTGTTCTTTGCATCGTCAGTCCAGTCCTCTTTTCTTTTCAACTCTCCTCATGATTTGACGGTACATCACGCACGAACAGCAGGATATGGCGATTTCAACGCACAACCTGTACATTGGCAACCACTGGGGTGCCAGTGGCCTTGATCACCATCGCCATAATTGCGGTGCGAATCATTCCTGACGAAACCTGGCTTTTCGAGTTGATATCGTTTGATTCCCCCCCCCTTCTCGCACCTTAGACTTCTCTTATGCAATGTGCAGGCGCATTTACAGTTAGCATTCGCGTAAGTTGCGGGCCCATCACTGCTGTCCAATCACCGCGTATCACCGCAATAACCGAACGTTGACGCTAAAGTTTACAGTTTGCTATTTATGGCTCGAACCTCGCAGACCTCTTCCGGCTGGAAACGCCTGCAAAGGCTAGTACCATCTTTATCCCCCCCAAAACACAAATCAGTTTCTGAGAAAATGTTTTGTGCAGGTTTGGCTGATAGGAAGCTTTGTCTGCGATACGCTGATCGCGGCGACAATGTACACACTGGTGCGGCTGTGCGGCGTTCCTGCTTTGGATAGACGATCGGCTCACCTAGTCCTGGCACTGACAGCTGATGCGGGCGCGCCGAGGGTGCCTGCTCAAATGCACCGAGACCTTGATCGATCGCCTCATCATCACAACCATCGAAACAGGAGCAGTGACGGTCTTGGTGGCATGCACGCAGCTGATACTTTACCTCAGATCCCCTAACACCCATCTCCACCTCGCAATGTGAGTCACACCAATATGGCGACGTGCAAAGCACGAACTCTGAATCCGAGTCATCATGGTTATGACTAAATAGCACGTATATTTTGGGCACGGTGTGAGTCGAACAAAGATTCCCATAATGATCTGAGGGAACGCAATATGGGCTAACGAGTTCTGTGGAAGCTATGCAAATGTTTTACAGGCGACCATGAATGGCCGTGGCAATGCCGCGCAGCACTGCAGCGTTAGCAGTCCCATGTTTAGCCTCAACATACGGGCCAGTTCGGGATCACCTGCAGCTCATGCGACAAGGACGCAAAGTAGTCACGGAGAGGACCAGGTCATTCGAGTCGAGGTCGATGCGCAGAAAGATACGGTTTCTGTATAGCATAAAGGATTCCTTAATACTAGGGCTCAATCCGTCGGACAGTTGTTCATACATACTTTATTAGAAGCTGTTAAGTGGCATAAATAGATTGCATTGTCTGCCCCTCTACCAGTTACTATGAGTCCTGAAGGAAAGGGAAAACATCTAAGCATTCCTCGCGGTGGCGGGGAACAGGTTCCAAAAAATAGCTAATGTACGGTATACGCGTGCGAGATACGTTGTACTGCTGTGGCATGAGAAGATTATGGTAGATAGGCACACGAATTGGAATACGGTATCGTATCCTCGTTCAAGCTCTCGGTCGCGCCGAGCCACCGACGGTGTCGCTCTCGAGGTCCATCACAGCATCTGTTGACTCAAAAGTCGATAGTCTCCTGCGGCGTGTCTTTTTCGACGATGCAGGTATTTCTTCCTCAATATCGTCATTGTCGCTCTCAAATGGTGTTTCCGGGACGGATGGCGATTGGGAAGGGGGCTCCGACTCTTCGTCGCGTCGCGCTGGTCGAGGTTGATGTTCCAGCTTCTTATCAGGGATCTAGTGCGCGTTTATGTGAACGCTCCAAGCCTCAACATCAGGAATAGGCTTACGGGTAATCGAACGAGGTATGCGAGCAAAGTAGAAACCGCCGCAAACTTGAAGACCGTCTTTAAGCTCACATCGTACGCGTCACGTGCGCTGCGTTGTAGGTCAGGAGGTAGGCTGGAGATCAGACGTGCAGATTGTCTGATTCTCGTGATGAGCTACAGAAATTGAATAGTCAGGGCCTGACCATTGGTCGATGTGAGTGAAGAGCGAAAGGCGAACCTCCTCTGCAGCCGGACCATGTATTCGTTTGTGCAATTCAGTGTCCAGTTTGGATTGAAAAATAGCAGAAGAGATCGCAACACCACCCACTTGACCTGAGAAGTAAAGATTAAGAAACTTGACTATATTTCTTGCAAATTCAGAAACATACCTATCCCACGGAAAAGCTGGCCAAATCCTGTGCCGACGGCCATGGCATTTTCTGAAAGACATAGTAAACATGTGTTTATGGAGGACGTATTATCCTGATGTTACCAGGTAAATGCGCCAGCAGGGCGACTGTGAGCTTGGCGGTCAACGGGATTATAGCTTTACATCGAGGAAGGCGACATACTGAGCATTGTTTGCAGCACAACCGCATTTCCGAATCCCAGAGGAATCTGATTACAAGGCAGTTTAGCGTGAGTTATACCTGGGTGAGAGCGAAAGACCTACTATGCTCAGCCATGATTGGAGTGGACCGGAGTCTTCGTGGAGACGGGTGATTGATACGGCACCTATGAAAGGGAAGGATCCAAAGATCAGGTTGATCATTTTATACTTTCCCGTCACATGCATCATATAGCCCGCAAAAATAGACCCCACAGACATGGAAATACTGTTTGGAAGTAGATGCAGTCCTGGACAAATGTTGAAGTTCAGTCGAAGAATAAGAATAGAGCTTCCTACCTGCAGTAGCTGCGTTCGTAAGGGGTACGGTCTGGAACCACATGGGGAAGAAATACATGACAGAAAAGTTGCAAATCGCTACGAGGAAGTTAGAGCATCCAACGAGGACAGGAATCTTCTGTTTCAACAAGAATGGAGCCAAGACAGGCTCAGGGGCGACATATAATTCAACAAGGAGGAACGTGATGCCAAAGATCACTGCCGAGACCAAGGAAGGGATTACCCAAGGGTTCGACCACTATCGCGTCACTTTAGAAGACGATTGGAGAAAATAAACAAACTTTACGCACAGGAAGGCTTTCATTATAGCGCACACTCAGGAACACGAGAATAGAGCCAACCTGTTCCCAACGGGTCTCAGCAAGGAACGCTAGGTGGCACATAGAGTCTCACCATCATCATCAGCGTTGCGCTGCCGCCATAATCAATCCTCTTCAAAACTTCCTTTGCGCTCTTTCCCTTGCCCTAAGCCCGAAGTCAGTGACCTAGTGGAGGTGAGTTTCTGACGACGTACAGGAGTGTCATATGTGAGATTGTAAGACGTCAACAGAAATGAGAGAAGGAATAGAGGAATTTGGATCAGGAAAGCCCATCGCCACCCTAACCTGTCGAAAGGGGAAGTCAGATGGATGGCTTAGGCGACTACCAATGACGTCTCCCTACCAGTCGGTTATTACACCTCCCAAAGGGCCACCAAAGCCCAATCCAATCTAAGGAGCCATCAGCATCTCCGCGGAAGGTCGGGGTAAAAACGCACTAACTCCATTAAAAACGCTAGCTACACCCTGTGTAAGCCCCCGACTCTGACGATAAATCAGCATGAATGACGAGGAGCGGAGGCAACTGAAATTTCTCGCACACGCATGCTATACATGTCGCTGACAACAATTCTGCTCTGGGTTAGTATTATATACGCTGGATAACGAGTAGGACTCACGTTGATGTTGTCATCAAACCTCCACCTCCAATACCTGCCAGCTTCAAAAAAGTAAAAAAGGAATTCACCTGGCTCGAAAGCAAAGATGTATAATCAACACACAAATCTGGCCACAATAAGCATTTCCATATTCGTGGATAGCCCACACATAAGTACTCCAAGGCTCGCAAACAGTAATGCAGTACGATTTGCACCCTTCCGCCCTAGTACGTTACATAGACGACCATACAATGGTGTAAATGTGCATGTAGCGAGAAGATATCTGCATTTAACACCGTTGACATAAGAATAAATTTATTCTCATCTCGTGGTACTCACGATGTGCCCAGCCAACTTGCTTGATTGGATTTATTGAAGTCCGATGAGATCGAGGGCAACACTGAGTGGGTCCACTTGTGTTTGACAGGGATCAATGTAAGAAAGCTGAGAGCACTTACTTGTTGGCACCAATGTCTCTGAGTTCAATACGGAAGGTCAATGGGAGCACAGGACTGATAAAGTTGAAAGATTACGGTTCAGAGCCTTGCGTACAGATCAGCACGATACCAATTTTAGTCAAAGTGGTAGACGCTCACCGAGAGAAACGTCGCTGTCCAAAGACCTGCCAATATGCCATATCGTGTCGACTTCGAGATTTCCAGGGGTCCAAGTTTGCGTGGTAGCTTGACATTGTCCTTGTCCGTCCTTTGAATGGGAGATTGCAGCAATGAGTCTGTCTCTGTCGGCCTTTTTGCCATGCGCTCCTCGTAAGTGGACGTTCCAAATATAAAATAGGGAAATAAAAACCAAGGGGGAAAAGAGATACGAGCTCTGAGAGAGGTGTCTTCACAGACCACGTAAATGGCACAACTACATATAGTTCTGACAAATGCCCTAACCACGTGACATGGGACCCATGGGTCAAACAAACCGTAGGTCTGGCAGAATATGCATCTTCAGATCACATAATGGACAGCCCCTTCCGCAGTCCTTCAACTTTTCAACGTCGTCAATACGGATCTTCAATCGGATAGTTGCACACATCACATTCTAGAGACACCAAGCTCCAAATTCTGATGAAGTTGCTCAGCTGACCTTTGGCCCCTTCTTATCACGAAGGTTTTGGCTTAACCAGGTATGCAGCTCTCAGCGACTACTTCGTCTGAGCCAGCTATTAGGTTCTCATAAGGGGTGCCTCTACAATCCTAATATCGATAGGAGATGTATGATTCCGGCATTGAAGCTCAAGGCGCAGATATTCGAAAATGCATCGGGTTATCCAGTCACTCCAGTTAGTTAGCTTTTTCGCCTTAGCTCAACTCACGTTTATAAGTGGATTCGACCACGTTGTCCCTCATCAAGTCCGACTCCTAAAGAAGAAGCCGATTCCTGGATGCGATCAAGTCGAAACGGCGAGCAGCGTCGACTATACTCACAACAGTTCAAACGTTCATGCTCCACCCTCCCCCTCTGAGGGAATTGTTATTGGATTTGTCATCGTTCACTTCCCTTTTTTGTGCCTGGCCTAGAGCTGCTTATAACGCACGCCGAGTCATCATATATGTGTCCTGTCCCACTATCAGCAGAAAGATCCATGTCCTGGCCACCGTCGTAACCAAGGCTCCCATACAGCCATAATATCTCACCCAGTTCTTCCACCAAGCGGTAACCCGGGCTCCCCATAGGTAAGCGTGGAAACAGAGCTTACTCGTAGGCAAACGGGGCATCAAACTGCACCAACCGTGAAGGTCGACGGACGCCTTCCCCACGCGGATAGATAAGTAGGTATTCCTGTCCTATTTCATCGGGGTATTCGGCAACTACAGCTCTGATCAGGCAACTGGAAAATAATCTTGCTATCAAAAACCCCTCTGGGCTGTATTCCAAAGCCCCATTCCATTGTACTCAGGAGCTCAAGCCAACCAAACTCAGCACTCCGCAGGGAAACAGCTGGGTCCAGGGCCCGCTATCTTGGAGCGATACTCCGGCCCGTTTGCTTCCAATTATTGCTTTTCTTACCCCGTTAAGACGGATTTCAAGGGTTTTTGTGCGAACTATCCAAGCTGCGACGTAAGAACATGGGTCCTGTATGTCAGGCTTCAGGCCATCAGGGCCTAGCCCCCAAAGCCCAATAATCTAGTACACAAACAACAAGAAAATTTCACATACCTTCTAGAAAATGCAGAGGTGGCATCGAGATCCTTTTGTGGCTCTTTCTTTTGTTATTCTACCTGGATGTTCTCAATCCTGACATGTCACAGGGCTGGAATAAATGGACGTTGAGGGAATGATGACCTTGGGTTTCCTTTGCGAATTGACATGAATAGCGTTTAGTAGCTAAATTGATGACTACTAACAAAGGCCTCACATGTATTGTACGGACTGACGTACGCATTTGGACCTGATAAGCGCCATCACCCCTAAATTACAACCGCACCCACCTAATTATTAACAGATATGCATCGCGTCTTGTTTACATTTACCCATTCACACAAATATCTAGACTCAATCATGGAGATTGTCGCAGTGCGACAACAGCATACCGAAGCGCGACACGTAGCTGTTGACAAAAGGAGTCAATGAGAAACACCGCCGGTGGGCTTACTTGAAATCTGCTCGCGTGCGCTGCCCCAGTAAGATCGTGACAGCAGTGCTTACTGTATGGCGATGCCTATTGTGTGCAGCTGCTGACTGCTTGGGGAAATGTGTTTGAGCGGCGGCAATCTTTCACGCGGCCTGGCGCCCGACAGTAGCAACTATCACTGACGCGTCTATCCAGCCGCAATTTAGCTTTTTATGGAGCGCCATCGGTGGGCTGCTCCAGGTGCAGCCCCTTGATTGCAAGTGCCCCAATGGCACTTGGAGCTTGGCATTAGCCTGTCCAACAAGCAGGCCGCAGTTCATACGAGGACTGATCTGTAAGTACGGATCATATACCATATTGAAACTTCAGCAGCAGTAATCCCGCGACGGGGGCTATGTACCTAATTTTGATAGGCTTTCTTGATGCGTCCCAAAATTTGTGGTATTGTAAATATCAGCAGATGGAGGAGGGTTCGGGATCCATCTCACGTTCGATTTTGTAACCGAGGCTTGCCGGTTACTATGAGGAGCTACAAATGATTTTTGGCACAAGCAGATGAATGGCGTCTTCCCCTAGGAAACTTACATTTTGATTTTCCACCTTCCAAAAGCTATAACATATGGAGCGCTCTATCTTATCAGCGCTCGTTTAACTTCGGTACTGTAATTGACTCAGGTCATTCCTAGTGTCGCCATGGCGGGTATCACCATCGGTTGATATTATACATCTACTCCATCGCATGTGGTGCGCCATGGAAAAGCCTCAGGCCCTCCAGATGGGGGGAACTGAGATCCGTATTTGTTTCCTTAGGCGCAAGGCATGAACTCCCACACAAGATCCAACAGGAGATCAGCCCAAGTTCAAACCACGATTGTCAGCCCAAATCACGTACAAATGTTGCTGTGTCTTTCCAGTGAGGAGGCGTACCTGTCGGCATGTCACTTTACCTGTCGGTTGTGATCGAAAACCTAATTTTAGTTCCGATTTACTTTTAATCTCGGCGAAGATGGTGGTCTTTAATTGAGTCGATCCTGTGTAGGGTTGACTCTCCAGATTTGCGGTCCGGGAGTTGTGTGTCCCAGCCCCGAGGTATCGGTATCACCAGTAAATTTGTTTTCTTCAAGTGGAGGAGCGCGGCGCGGGCATTCGAATGAATATGTATATGTTGGGGCGTGTATCAGCCATGGCTATCATATTTCAGAGTACATTGCTAAGTAAATATTACAATAAGGTGGGCGAGAACAAGTTTGCGGCTGTTGCTATCAGCGGCGAGTAGCGTTATAGGTACAGCGAGGGCAGAGGCGGTCGATGTTTGGAGCTGATTAAATGCATGAGTTATCGCATTTGTGGCACGCATTCGACGGGCTTACAATATTGCTCCGGGAACTGACGACTATCACGATTCCGATCATGGAGGACGCAATGTCGCAATGTGGGAACAGACGAGCAGGATTGGAAGGGAAAGACAAAAGAGTTGAGGCGGGATACATATTTGGTTAGTTTGGGTCAATCGTTCGAAAAGGAAGCACTGACTACTGCCAGCAGGATTGACCGCAGTGGGGTGGCACACAGGTAGGGGGATGGGTGGTACTGAACTTGCAGTTTATCTGGTCACATTGAATCTGTAAAGAACATATTACATTGGCTGAGATGTTGGCATGTTGGTGTAACGTCACTGACAATCTCCTCGGGCTGGATAAAGAGCGCATTGAGGACGATATCTCTCTTAGTGTGCAAACGGCTTACCAGTTGCTCAGAGTGGCCACAGCGGAGATAAACGTTGCATACGCTGATAAAACATCGTGAGCGCTGGCACGAACAAGGATCTAGCGAAGGCTTACTGGCGGCGGCGGCACATGTTGATTAAAAGTCGATTTTTAGTTGTGATATGAGGCTTCTGCGTTTGTTGGTCACTGGAGGAGGAATAGGACGCCCTTTATAGCGGCGAGAGGCAATCCTTGGGATAATACCTGCCGAAAAGGGGTGCAGGGCAATATTGCAACTTCCTGTGCAAGCTAGTTCATTTGATTCTTGTTCCTGGGGATGAATTTCTAGAATTGGTTCAGGCGATGACAGTTTTGAAGTTTGACGTATATAGCAGCAACCCATGGTTACCAACGGCATGCAGCCTCAAAATGGTTTAGGCGATTATGTTTGTCGAAAATTGGATAACTGTCGTCCCAAGTGAGCCGGGATAGAGCCCATGGTGATTTTTTTTTTTCAAAAAGGTGATATTAAAATGAGTCATAACATACCTCCGAAGGTTCCAGTGTTTCGACTGCGAACGGATCGCAGTTAATGACTCAAGCTGCTGTGTTATGTTATCGAAAAGATGTGTAAGCGAGGTTGCTGTTTCGAGTGTATAGCAGAAAATGAAGAGAGAAGGAAGTAGAGATTAGCGATAAGTAGGGAGCGGGATCAAGAAGCAGTATATCCGTAGCAACGCTGGCATCGAAATCTTGAGATGGGCGTAAGTTTATTAATATTGGCCGTTCGTTTTTTTCCAGACCATGGACATACAAAGCCAAACAAAGGGTTTTCATGCGGCTTGGCGCTCCTGGGCCTCGCCCTCCAGATTCGTTCAATTGTTTCCTCGATAGGCTATTTATCTTTTCCCGGCTCATAAGGACTACTTATTACATTTCCTGACATGAAGGGACAAAACATCCCAAAAACTGCGAAGGGGAAAGGGAAACAAGCAAAACGCTTTTTGGAGAAAAATGTGCCTTTTCGTTCAATGTCCTCCTGCCACAAATTGCATGCCACTGAGGAGTTGTGTCAAGGATGCAATAGACCTTGCCGCAGCCATCGCGGATCTCCAGGAGGAAAAGGCCCATAACAAATCACAGAGGCATCACATCGCTCAGGTCAGTCAGCCCTTTGAAACCGAAGCGATGTCACGGTCAGGCTATACTTTGAGTCGTTTAGCCTGGTCAGCCAAAATCAGATCAAGTTCCACGGATCTCGAGCTCCAAAGCGAAACTAGTACGTGAAAATAGTCATTGTTTCACACCTTTTTTAATGACAATACTCGGGCAACCTGCTCCTGCCACATAGAAAGCAACAAAGGCGATTATAGCAGCTCAGCGCGCCCGTTCGAAAAAGGATAAGGCTAAAAAGAGAAAGCGCCGTGATCAGGCTCAGCAGCCTGGCAACGAGGGACAGAACGTACTACCGCACGCGTCGAGTAATTCAGACCGTAAAAAGGTATCATTCGTGTAGCAAGGCGGCTACGCACGTCCTTTGCACTGGATCAAACCCATCGGCCTTGCAAACGACGGAGCGCACACGAGGTGTCAGGGGAACCGTAATACGAGTCTCAATTAAGGCCAACCTCACAACCGGACGTTAAAAGATAATTGATATAGTCAACTACGATGTAGATGGCGCTATTAATATAGCAAAGCTGAGATGATCAGAACATGAACGTTCCTGTTGCTGGATTGGTGGGATTTGTGATTCAGGAAATAGCTTCAGCGATACACAGGGCTTAGAGCACTGGGAAGTGGTTTGGGTAACAGTGTCATGTTGATATGTATCGACGTCAGAAAAACGTCAGTAAACGAGCTCAATTACATCAAAAAGACCCAACACCAGCCCCATATCAACGGCGCAATATCGAGTGCGCTCGCCATTTTTGGGTATCGATAAACCGCACCATACTACGACTAGAATCAATAGGTATCCGACGGCCAAGCGCTGTCATTTGATGTCGAATAACATGACGTTGACAGCGATATTCTCCCTAGGGTGAGCATGTAAGCAATCCTCACCTGGCACATTCAAATTGAAATGCTGACCATGATCGAGAAGCCTGCACATCACGCATCTTGAGCAGTGCAGCTGTCAAGTCAGTATTCGAACCTCCCATGGCATTCCGGAGTAAATGAATGGCGACCCCATTGTCCTGGCACACGTACTCCTTTTGGGCCCGCCAGCGGCGATACATCGTCGTGTTGTCTTCTTTGAGAACGACCGGTAGTTTATCCGGTGCGAAAGGGAGTGAATTGAGAGGGTCCTGTGCTTCTGGTGCGGCGACGTCTTGTAATGGCATTGTATCGAGCCACAATCCCACAAGCCCCACAGCTTCCTCATTCGTGAGACACTTCCACAGGCCGCTAGTGCCCATAACAAGGAAGTCGCCAGGCTTCACCTCAATTGTAGACACGTCGGGCTCAGCGCTCAGGTGCGGTTGAGTTAGGTTACTCTGCAGTGGTGGATCACCGAGGTACTGGTTATATACCTGTTCCTGTGTGCCGCGATCCCATTTGAGCGAGGCGAACCCAAACCCTCGCGTTACGGGCCGTTCCATGCGTCGTACCACCTTCTTGACCTCTTCGTCAGACTGCAACAGTGCTAGACGTTCTGTCTCTGTGGGGTGGCCCGGCACGTGGTCAGTGGTGAGAATGAGCACCTCGTACACTTTACTACCATCCTCGTTTTGCACAGGACGACCCAGAACGGCGCGGGAATCACCAGTGTGGGCCACTGTCAGCATGTGAGATTTGGAGTCGTAGAAGGAGAGGAGGGCGGAGGAGCCGTTGATCGCGGCTGATATTGGGCCTTGTGCGGCTGCCTTGGATGGGGAGGAACTTATGTTGCCTAGTGCCCCATATACAATATCATTGTCAAAGGCTACAAAAGAATATTTGAGGCAGGCTTCGGCCATCTCTGGAGAGAGGGTAGCATACTGCATGGGTTTACCCCCATTTCCTTCGTGATTAGCGTCAGTCTCACTAGACGCTGCCTCTGGATCAGGGGGTACAGCACACTGAACATCGAACCCTCCTGCTGCCGTTGCTGTGGAAGGAGGTGGTGGTGTAGCAGCAGCTTCCGCGTTTTCTGCGGCCTCCATTGTGTCTGCGAGGACTGTAAGTTCGTCGAGCATTTGCTTCACAACATACGATATGAGGCTGGAGTCTAGGGACGCGCTCGTTTCCCAACCGTTGATTCCATCACATAGGGAGAAAATGGTCCAATCCGTCCCGCTCCGCATGTGCAGAGAAATCATTGAGAGACCATCTAGCCGACTGAATCCTTTGCTTCAGATCTATCAGACGGGGTACACCAGGACGAAGATGGCTAACTTACTTTGACAGCGATATTGTATCGAACCGAGAAATGCCCGTGTGACTCTGCAGAGTATGGATGCTATGTACGAGTCCTTCGTGAGCAAATAAAGGGTCCGGGTTGGCTTTATTTGTATCCTCGATTGGCCTAATAGAGCGGCTCTCAATTTCCCGTCGTATATCTCTATATGCTGGGTTGTCGTCCAGGCTGAGGTTCACCCGATCGCTGGCTTGGTGAATTGAAGGTCGACTCCAGAAGTAGTATGCAGCTCCAAAGGCTCCCAATGTTAATCCCCCAATACGTTGCTTAGATGGTGACGACTGTCCTACGACGTTCTGAGAAAGTTTCCGGAAGAAATACAGCATCTGTATCCTTGGAGTCGTGTGTACTGCAGTTGATGACTTCTCAGTTCTACAGCACCAAGAGCGCGGTCGCGATGGGACTCACTATAAGTATAGATGGGTATGTATTTATTTCTAGAAGGCTTGAAGCCCTTGGAATAGTCCAGAGAGGGTCCGCTAGTAGTTTGAATGAATGGTCGCCATTTCTAGGGCATCAAGCGCCAGGAAGCTATATCAATAATTTGCTGTGACCAACTGTGTGACATCTATCATGTGATGTTAGCCCAAGATGTTCACGCATGTCGGGGTCACGCCAGGTTGACTTGAACTACGATAACAGGTCTACAATACTAGGCCTGGGATATCTGGAAATAACCAAAGATGCCCAGGGACCACAAGACCTCTTATACCCCCGTCCTATATGAACCAGCGCCGTCGCTATCGGGGTCAGCGTCAACCGCAACCTCAGCTTTGGTGAAAACACCTTCGGCATATCTGGATCAGCTATCGCGGGCTCACATTGGGTTACATCTCGTGAAAGAAGCCCCTGGATCTCCTGTTTCCGAAGCTGTTGACGTGTCACACGTCGAGCGTCTGCGGACATTGGTACAGCAAACATTCGAATCCGCGAATGGGAACCCAGCTGACGGCAAGTGGGTCCACATAACGCAAGCATTGGCAATGGGCAGTACTCGAGGCCGGTATCACTGGCTAGGAACAAGGGTAGATGGAAAGGGGGCGAGCTTCGGCAATGGTTGGGTCAATGCGGTGACGGAGACTGAGTGGCTCGAGTGGGAGAAGAAGCGACAGGACGAGGACCACCTCCATCAGAAGATACAATCATGGCAAAAAAATGTCGCGGTTGAATATCCCTCGCCGACGCTGGATGCAGGCGTGAACAGTGCTCCTCTGCTTAACAGAGAAGAACCTGTAGTTTCCAAACCAACTCCCTCTGCTGGAGCTCGTATGGCTGGAACCGGCGAACCCAGTATCAGAATGCCAGAAGGACGTGGCCAGCTCAAAGAGCAAACGTCCCTCGGTTTCCCCGTGGTCAAGCGGGCGAGTAAACCCTTGCTTGAAAAGCCCAAAGCACCTATCTCCAAACGTTCTATTGAGGAGTCTAAGGAACGAGGATTGGGTAAGACCCCTTCCAATATTCAAACAGGTCCTAAATCACACGACACGGGAATCTCTGGTACCCCAACAAACCCGCCTCCACGAGCCGTGAGGAATATTTCGGATATCCCAGAAACTGTGCGTCCATTCCCTGCCGCCTCCCTCGCCAACAAAGAGTAACGAAGTAACTAGTCCTTTCTTCCACCTTCATTTCCCTCTTCTCAGCTTGAAACCTCCACCCCAATACTGAAACCAGGTGCCTCTCGTCAGCCACCCATTGCGATACCCCAACGTCCACATTCTTCCCCATCCTTACTAGCAGCACCCCGCATCCTCCATGTTTATGGCCGCCCACAGGGACCCCATGAATCATCCTCCCTTCCAGAAATACCGTCCACGCCCAGGCACCTTCCTACGACCTCTAAGAGATTGCGCTCCCCATCCCCCGAATGGGCTCTCAAAAAGGCACGAATTATATCTACTTTTACCCCTGCACCTACCACCAACACTGCGCTACCTATAATACCTATGCAAGCAGATGACAATGATATAGGCGGCGGGTTGGGGGCTACCATTAACTCACCCGTGACGCCTAAACAGCCTGCCCCACCCAGGTTGACAGAGCTGCTCGCATCGTCGAAGAAAAAGGGAAAATCCCCACAAAACAAGCTACGAGTCACAACGGCATCAGTTACCAATGTGCTCGTTGACGATATTATAAAACACAAAGCCAAAACCAAAACCAAAGCCATGGCGGGCAAAGTATTCCCCTCTCCATCGTCACCACTGCGAACCGATGACCCATATATGTTTGGCTCGTTCCGGGGATCTCCCGGTCTCCAGCTCAATACTGACGAGGCATCACCTATCAAATCACTATCCTCGCTGGCTGGTTCTGATTCCGAGTCAGAGGGAGGCGATGATGATGGGCAGGGCCCCTCTATACATGCGAGCACTTTCGACTCATTCAAACCCATGTTCTCGTCCACGCAGGTCCAAGCAGGTTTGGGTGGACCTGGGGGCCTGGGAGCGTCCGCGAATTCGTGCACGAGCAAGGCGGGATATGCCTGGCAGGGGTATAATTCACAGTTTGATGTGGACGGGCAGATGGGGGAGGTTGACAAGCTGCTGGGAAAGGATGTGGATTATGACGGGTGGTTACGAGAGCCCACCCCAGAACCGGACAGTTCAAGCCCATAATGATTACTGGAATATCTGGTTTTTAATTTATCCGACTTTTGTATACCGTTTTCTGCATCTCTTTTGTAAACGCTTTGGCTTGGTTGTAACGACTCACTGGAGATTAATCATCAAACAACTTTTCCTCTAATGAATCATTGGAAATGAAGTCAATAATGGCCAAAAGTGAATAAAAATACACCATTCTGACTCCCTGGTTGAATTTATGGAGGAATTTAATATATACCCGAATGATCATGTCTCCCTCGTAAGGTCATACTCGTCGTCTACCAACTCGTGAATAAAATCAAAAGAGTGCCAACAAATGACACAAGAAAGGAAGGGAATAATGGACAACAACAAATAAGACACACCGCGTTCTGGGTTTTCGAGGATGGGCTATTCACAAGAAAAAATCCGCGCTGCTGGGTTACACCGCCATACTATGCCGTCTCCCATCAGGGTCTACCAGTACCCCCCGTCCAGCAGCATCCACGCTCATGCCGCTCTTCCGCGTCGATGCTTTCCGCCTACCCTCTGTATTGACCCACCCCCCAGCGCCCCCCTTTCCCCCAGGAACATACTCTGCGTCGGCCTGCGCCCCGTCGCTGTCCTCATCTTCCAAAACCAGTCGCGGCCTCGACTTTTTCCGCTTGACTGCCAGCGATCCTGACGAGCTCGATGATGATGACGTGGCAGAGGCCTTTGCCGATGGCGGTACAGGGGAGTACATTCCCGCGGTGGACGGAGCGCGGGACGGGGGGAGGGGGAACAGCTCGGGGTTCACGAAAGCTCCGTTCACACGTAGCGGCAGCGGCAGCTCGAGCGATGAGCGGGCCTCGGTGTCGTTGTCAGCATCGTTGCCGTTGTCATCCATAGGTTTGTATGTGGACATGACAGCTGCAGCAGAGGACCGTTTCTTGGAGATGCGACTGGATGACTCGGATCCGGAGAACGTGTCTGGTTTCCGCATTTTACTGTTATTTACATCATATTTAGCATTTTTTGGAAGGCTCAAGGGATGGAGACGATGACGAACGTATTCAATTTAGGCTCGGCATAGTTGACGCTCTTTCGGGCGCGCCGTTCTCGACTACCTGCGGCGGTATCTCCATCTGATGGAGCAGGACTTGATGACCCGCGTGAATTCGGTTGTGAGGTTACACCAAGGAAAGACCTTGATTTAGAGGCAAGTGACTCGATGTCAATTTGGTCGTGCACTAGGGACAAGGGATTAGACAGAGGAGATACTGTTGACCATTTGACCTTACCTGTATTATCAATGGGTTGAAGTGCCATACGTTCGTTGGTAACATCCTTAAGTTTGAGCTTGGGAGGGTCCGTACCGTCATCCTCCTCCCTCTGTCTTTTCAATCGAACAGGTTCTGGAGTTTCCGGGGTGTGTTCGCGCTCTCTCGTTTTGCTTCTCCTTTTCTTTTCCTTGTCCCTCATCGTCTTTTCCACTTCGTCGTCCGGCTGAAGGTCCATATCGAAATCGCCATTCACGGTCATGGATTGGCCATTCACTGCTGCAATTTCTTCGGCCTCTTCAGCAAGTCCAGCTTCGAGCCGTATGGGCGACCCAAACGCTGGGCTGGCAGCTCGTGGAACAGCCAGCGATTCGGTATTTACCAATAGTAGCCCGCTCTGTCGACGAGACGGCTTCCTCTTTGATGAAGTTGCTGAGGAAACGAGGTCGATATAGAGAGGTGGGAGCGTTGCCGGGTCATTGACGCGGGCGGGCAACGGGAGCTTGGAGACGGATAGTCGAGGCTTTGACTTCGATTTGCGCCGAGTTGGGCTTGTGGGATCTTGTTCCGAGGATGATGCGCACGGTTCTTCTTCTTCGAAGATGCCAGGCACGTTTGGGGGTCGTGATATTCGGTTGCCGGGTGAGATAGGCGTTGCGTCGCTGCTGGGTGGTGGTGGTCGTCGAGCACGGGGAGACGGAGGTGTAGGTGGCGCTTGTGAGACTGCTTTGATATTAAGTGACTGCCGTAGGTATTGCAGTTGTTTAGTGAGGTTGTGGGACTAGGGTAATTCGGTGAGCAAGGGCGTTTTTTAAAACCAAGCTGGACTGTGCGTACTGCAGCCTCTGCATCGTTCATAACTTTTCGTGACTTTTCGCGCTCGCGCTTCAGCTGGGCGGCCAACGCAATCTCGGATGCCCGCAACCGAAGGTTCTCAACATACAAGGTCGATATCTGGGCATTGAGCTCTTCAATCCGGACACTCAGCGTCGAATTAAGCCTGCGGCCGTAATGATTAGCAGTTCACCCATCTAATCTCCCAAAGGGCGCACTTTGTGATATGTTTATTGGCCAATAAAAACTTCTTTTTGACTGTTGGCCCATGGGAGGTTAATGAGGAAAGAACAAAAAGAACCTCAAGGAATACGCACAGTTTTCAAACTCGAAGAGGGCATCGTTTTGCCTCGAGTTCATCGAGACACGCGATTCCCTCCTGCTCATCGTGAGGACCGACCAAAAGATAGGTTCTGGAATGAGGTGACTGGGAACACTCAATGCTAAGCTCACGGCATGGCGCAGTGACAGTTCATCATCAACAGTCACGTGATGACCACACAATTGCGCAAATCCCTTCTTCAATGATTCAATGCACTGACAATTTGCCTATCAAACCATACACAATTTCTCAATATACGCCCCTGTGTGAACACAACTATAACAAGTCATAGAGTCCGACATAGGACTGCAACGCTAGAAATATGCCTATCATCAAAAATAAAATACATCAGAGCTGTGCTTTATGCACATGTTTCATACGAAGCATCACGTACAGCCGCGTTTGGGGGACTAGCTGCACCTCCGATGCTGCAGGGACACACGGTGGATTGATCTCGGTCAAATGGCGTCTGACAGAAGGGTGATAGAGAGGGGACACCCACATGTTAAGTGGCCACGATGTAAAGAAGAAAGTATACCGCCCCGTCTCGGCGCAGGTTTGCGACAACTTCTCCAGATCGAAAAATTCACCTGTTAATTTTGACACCATGCACAAATCAGAACAACCGTACATCCAACAACAGAACAAGTAATGCAGACCAAGCGGCATCCCCCAGAGGCTAATTCACGCGATTCAGATCAAGCGACAACTCAAACTCGACAATCCCCGAGTATTGTGTACGGAAACACTTACGCGAGAATAGTCTGATGATCGGTGGGAGAGGAGACAGGTTAACCAAATCATTATCAACCAATAACATAAATCAGGCTGACCTGATGCATCTGTGTCCCTGGCGCAGCGGGCCACCGCTACGGCCGCGTTATTAAAGGGCGACAGTGTATCCCACAACTTCGAAACAGCTCGTACCTCCATGGCCGGTTGATCGCTCGCAATAGCGGCGAAATGGTTGTTCCTGTTACACGTTGTTTTCACGCGACTGGATAATTTTAGCAACTAGCTGGCGCACGAACCACAGGAACCGCTTCATATCTACAGACTGCTCGATTCCAGCACTAATAACGGTGACAATTTCTCAGTGTTGTTACCATTTACAAATTAAAAACTACTCACAACGTCTCGGGCCTGGTTGGCAGCGCATCACGCTCTTCTTGGTTGACCGCATAATACTTTTGAATGAACCCTACACGCATTAGGAGGATGTCTCCGGTCCTGAACGCCACGCCCTGGTGCTTCGCCACCGCCTCCAGCTCACACACTGTGATCCCATGCGTGGCCCAGGGATCGTACGGGAGAGGTGAACCATTCGCAGCATAATAGCGCACAAGATCAAGGAGCACTCCGCGTCCACAGATTCCGTGATTAGCCCAGTCTACACGGATATACGGCCACATCAGCATTACGGCGCGGCCATGATCCATCCATATCCCGCAATCAGCGACATCTTACTTTGAATACCAATCTTTGAATGATTAGGATCAATCACGTTTGGGTCTGGAGTAGGCACAATGCCATGCGGGATGGAATTAGCGGGGGTGCTATACGTGAAACCGACATTAGGGGAAAGCAACATAACAAAAAACGACATCAGCATACGCACTTATTGTAGAACACCTTATGCTCCACGATACTATAATGGCGAAGTCCATCCCATTGAGATCCCGATTGGGTGTTCTAACACAGAGAAAGGGAAATGAGATGACAGCTACATTGTCGAAACTCGGCGGACACCCACGATATAAATTTCATCATCGCGAGTGCCACGCTCGGGTTTGGCAATCATCTTCACTTCGGGGGCCTTGCGCTTGAACACTGGCTATAGAACAGTGGGGTATGAACATCGTACACCAAGCGGAGTCGACTTCCCACATGGTGTAGAAGAACACACCTTTTCCGGGAAATTAATGGGCCTACGGAACCCGAATTTATCACTCAAAACAACACCGTCACGTACAGACGACAAGATACCAACCAATTCAGGGAAACCGACTTTCCAACCCTGCACAAGTACCAAGAAGTCAGTATGGATCACCATCGACGAGAAAAGAGCTGTAATACCTCAGTTCCTCAAGAGCCGCCTGTTGGACTACCTCTTCCGTCAACAGGTTCACAGTTCCGAGCTGGTCATCCGGTCCCCAGACCCCCCAAGCACAACCAGCGAAGTTCTTGAAGTGAGGGAGCTCGTCAAAAGTGGGTAGCTGCATGCCTTTCGAATATCTCGAAGGGACAAAGTGTGAAGCGATATCCTGTAACCTCTTGACCGCCATTCCTAGTACGACCGTGTATACTTTCGGCTCAATTTATGCCTTGCCGTATCAAGCCGGTGTTGCTGGCGGCACATGCCATGCTCATGATCACCTGATAATTTTTGTCACCGGCGTGCTCTTATACGGAGGAATATTTCAGTCTATTACAATGTCTGCATAGGAATACACTTGCGGAACTAGTGCGTGAGCACAAAAGTAAAATATATGGGCGGTTTGACGTAGTGTGGGACAAGAAGCGCAGATGGAAGGATGGAGTGGAAGATTGTCGATTAGCCACGGATGAATGGATGAGCTAGAGCCTCTCGAGGGGTGATTCTTCTGCCAGGGTCCAGCACAAGACATTTGTCAAGGAGGTCGATGAAGGACATCAAGATTTTGTTCTCGTCATCTTTGAGCTTCATAGACGTTGGCGGCATCAACCGGGCACGTAGATCTCGAGACGGTTTAGAAATGTGGACTTTTCTTACAACGGCCTGTGACAACAAGGATCAGCTGACGTCCCACAAATGGAATTCACAGAGGCAGCACTTACATTGCCTGTTACCCGGTCTGCCTCGACACTTTCAAAACCTCCCATGTCGTCAAAGTACAGGTCACCAAATTTCGCCTTCTTGATGATTTTGCTGTTGAATCTTCCCTTCAGTTCCATCATCAACAGTAACATTTGATTATTTGAACGTCCAGGAAAGAGAATCTTGCCAGTATAGAGTTCGTACAGGGTGCACCCAATTGACCAAATGTCCAAGGAAGGATCATATGGCACACCGAGGACTGCAAGGAAGAGAACATAAGCGATTGCGCAATTGACGATGTTGAATAAGTCTCACTGATTTCTGGAGCCCGATAGAATCTACTGACGAGATATGGAGTAATGTCATTCTCAGACGCATCAGACGCAGAACCAAGGTCGCATAGCTTTAATAAGGTCTTGGATTCGTTGACCTATACCTCCTTTCAGTAATTCTCTGACGCGAGTAAGAATGAACAGACCAGGATGTTATCAGGCTTGATATCGGCGTGCATGATGTTGAGCTTTCGCAATAAGCCCAGTGACAGAAAGAGTTGATGAGCGTAGGCACGGACGGCGCGGATATTGAGACCGACATCTTTCCCAAAACGCTTGACAACATCACGGAGGTTCATGCTAGATATATAGATGTTAGTCGACGTCACATAATGACTTGGCAGACAGAAGATGCACACCTCATAGATTCAAAAACGAGACATAAATGGCCCCGATGTTCAAACGTGCGCTCTAATCTAACAATATGTTTTTTGTCATCCGGGTCGGCTTGTTTCAGTTTATTAAGTATCAAGACTTCCTTCAAGCCAGCGCGGTACCTGATGACCATTCAGAGCATGTCTCGTGGGTTGATCTGTTCACTTACATGGATTCTTGACACCTTACAATCTTGATTGCAACTTCCTTCCCTGATTCGCCAGGCTCGCCCTGGAGGACCCGGGCACGCACAACGTTCGCGAACATGCCTTTACCAAGGGAAGAGAAGACCTGGTAACGTCCACCATCAAGCTGCTCACCAAGAATGACGCTGTAGTAACCCTCGGGATCAGCGGCTGAATCTAATGTAGTTGTGATAAGAGCAGGGGCAATGATGGGATTCTTCTGGGGTTAATCAGGTGTTAGAAGATTGAACAAGGCTATCGAGCAGGAGGGATGAACTTACAACGACTCGCTTGACTTTTTTCGCTTTTTTCTCGCCTGTGACAACAGCAAACATATCGTCTACGTCCTCTTCTTCCTCCTCCACCTCCTCTTCGAAACCTTCGCTGATGGTTTGAACCTTGGGAACTGGGTCACGAATTCGCCTTTGCTCATCCTCTCGACGATCGAGACTGGGGTCATAATCTGCTGCCGATATCTGATCCCCGCCTTGACCTTCGGGTTCGACTTCGGACTGGGCATCCTCTTTGTCATCTTTTGCGAGGGCGAATTCACCTGGCTCGGGAGAAGCAGATACTGACTCCCGTTTACCTGAAACTGTCTGGTCAGCGTCTTTTGTGAATTAGAGAGCAATCACTAACTCGAGGGTATTACAGCAGCATATCCTACGCCATTTGGGGCGTTTTGGGTCTGCGATATGGGATCAGAAATACGTGAAGGAGGGGGAGGCGGCTGAACCGCACTGCTAGGTCCGGGACTTGGACTGGGTGCGACGCTGGTAGCACCAGAGTATTTGGCCAGAATAGCCTGTCGTTTGGCACGACGGGCAGCCAGAATATCTTCTACGGGAGGCGGAGTGGGTGGGATATCAATTTCCATCTCCGTTTCTTGCTCATGCTTAGGCTTTTGTTCTGATGGGGTAGGAGTGTCATGCGACACAGGGGGTGTAGGAGAACGACTAAAACGAGGAGAGATTCTGTTTTATATAGCCAGCGTTAGTATGCGCATGAAGTACTTTTCAGCATAAACGACACTCACTCGCCTTCCTCTCTCTCATCGTCGACTTTCCGTGGGCGCTGAGCGTGCAGTGGTGTTGCGGATCTATCTTTTCGATGGTCAGAATGGCGTTCCCTTTCCCTCTCATCGCGTTTTGATCTCTCCCTCCCATGATCACTGCTGCGCCTGTAATCAGCTTCGCGTCGGCGCCCATTCTCAGATGGTCTCCTATCCCTGCTGTTTCGCCTCCCTGTACTATGCCGCTCAACATCTCGCCTTGGTGGTGGAAGCTTTCTCGAGGGTGACTCTAAATAAACATCCCTCCAATCTTTGGGTTCATCATGAGCCCTCGATCTTTTCTGCGCGTCATTCTCCACCCCATCCCAAGTACGCTTGTGTCCTGCTGTCACATTAGTCATCTTCACAAAAGAGAATTGGCTTTACGGGGCACCGCACGATAAGAAAAAATAAGAAAGGGAAGATTGCTGCTGGTGCTTGATGATGGTAGGATGTGTGTGACCTGTGAGCAGCTGGGAGCAATAGAATCTCCGATGCTTGGATCTATTTGCAAAGGGTCCGTGCGCACATTACGACGTACTTCCACGGCACTCGAAAAAGAATTTTAATGAAACCTTTGTACACCGTCTGCACGACTTTGCAACACTATTTTTTTACGAGTACGCGATGCTGAGAGATCTTGTGAAATATGTATCACGCAGTCCGGGATAGGATAAAAATGCTTCTCAGCCTATGTATCGTCGATCAGTCTCTGTTATGGATCCCACAATACCCAATTTCATCAAGGCTTGAAGCCACGATTGCCGAGATCATACAGGGGCTTTCCAACGCACACTTGATATATCTACTCAATGAACCTGTTAATGGCGGTACGAATCCCTCCATAGAGGTCAATTTGACGATATCAGAGCCTGGGCACAGGACAGAATCTATAACCACAAGCTTAAGTCAAATTGGCACGCCAAGAGCCAATGAATTGTACTCACTGCTAAATAATGCTTTGATATCTCTGCCGACACATACGCAGCTTGATCAGGTGCGTATTTGCGGAAAGCTATGACGAGAAGAACACTCAACATCGCCCGTCGGATAATTGTCGACCGACGCTTCCGTCGAGTATCGTCACGCCATTTGTCTGTCCCTATGCCTGTATAGTGGTCCCAGTTGGGCTTGCGCAGCCAGAGCCAGAACTCGGTGGCGGCACTGCCAACATAGTATCAATGACGAGACATCAGGGTATACATAATGTTTCATACCCAGGGAAAATATTGGTGATCTTGCCTCCACCACCAACGCGATACCACGACAGGCACTGGGTGAATACGGATTTGTCGAGGCGCCTATGGATTTTGGCGTTGTAGGCGTCCGTGGGGCCATTCCTGACTTCGACTGAGATCACCTTATGCTCTATTATCGGTTTGATGAGCTGCAAAATGTATTGGATCTGGGAGGGTGAGTTTCGAGAACAGGCGAGTTAAACCAGTCGACTTCACCTGGCATTCATTAGTGTAGATGACGGAAGTATGGCCTGTACCGGTATTAGGACCTATCAGAATTAGGCAGTAAGCATCAAACATGGATCAGTGGCGGAAACTCGTTACTTACCAAAGATCATGAAAAAGTTGGGGAATCCAGGCAGGGTGGTTCCAAGATATGCTTGCGGCCCACCAGAAGCTTCGTAATACTCTTGAATTGTCTCGGTCTTTCCACGAACGGGAATCGGGTAGTAATCCTGGATATCGTTTTAGAAATGTTATGGCGGCACAAGCAAGAGCACATACAGCTGCATAACCAGTCGCAAAGATGAGAACGTCAAAAGGTAGCTTGTTCCCTGAAATCAAAGACAATCATTTCAGGATCATCATGAAAAGGCAAGTAGAACACGAACCCGCCTTGGTGACAATGCCATCGTCCACAACCTTCTCTACCCCCTCCCAATTTAAATTGAGATTAGATCTATGGAGTGCCGAGAGGTAGTTCGTGTCGAATATGATGCGCTTACACCCAACAGCTGATTGTGGTGGTGGTCAGTATGAAGTGCAGGGTAGATTGTAAGATGCCACACGGAAGGTTGGAATCAAGTCTTTGTGATACTCTTTTGGTGCTTTATTGCGAATGTAGGCTTCCGCAGGCTAAGGATATGGATATGATTGGTTGTAACCAGTCATGAGGAAACGCCAACCAAGATGAGAGTCTTGCGCATGAATTTGGTTCCAAAAACGGACCAATACAGGCCTTCAAGCTGCAAAATAAAGTCGTCAACCCAAAGTTCTCGTTTCTATGCCTACTGACTCTTAAAAATATGAGCCACCTCCACAGTCGAAGCAAGAACGGGATATTTCGGAATATCCATCGTCGCAAGGGCGAGTGATCTGAGCGTATCTTGTATATGTATTAACCACAGTCTCGTCCAGGACTCAGATCAATGGATGCATAACGCACTGGTGGCACGAACCAATTGGGAGTTCGACAAAACTGGGTGATCTGCACACTTGGGTTTCCAGAGATGATCGGGACAAACTGAGTCCTGATAACAGTTAAATTTTGGTGGCATGCAATAGAGTAGAACAGGTTGCTTACGACGATGCCCCGTTGCCAATAACAGCAACTCGCTTTCCACGAAGATCCACTGATTTATCCCACCGTGCGGAATGAAAGAGGTCCCCCTTGAAGTCTGACAACTGGCGTACCGCGGTACTTCCAGAACGCCCACAGCAGATACTACAACTTTCGCAACCGAGGACGTGCGCTGCCCTGCTGAATCTTCGGCGGTGATACTGTACATTTGGGAAGAGGCGCTCCAACTGACAGCGACTATCTTGCGGTCGAAAATGATATGTGGATATATGTCATACTTATTCGCGAGCGACTGCCAATATTCTAGAATGTCTTCTTGGGAACCATGGGAGGACCCCCAATCACGGAGGTCCGTCGAAAGTGAATAAAACGCCATACCGACGTCAGAAGAACATCCCTAACGGAAGTAAGTTCAGTTTCCTCAAAGTAGAATAGCGCTTACAGGGTACATGTTGTCTCTCCATGTCCCACCGACATCTGCTGCTTTTTCGAAAATCTTTACAGGTTGATGTTAGATTGCGCGACTACCAGTCGTTTAAATTGCTTACAGTAAAATTCTCATAACCTAGCTGTCGCTTGAGATTTATGGCGAACGCTAAGCCTCCTGCGCTACGGTGGTGTTTAGCCCGACAATGCACTGGCGATCGTTCGGAGGAGCGGGCCTACCCAGCACCAATGACTGCAATGCCAGCCTCTCCAAACTCTCCAGGGTTTGATTTCTTGTACGACGGCATGGCTCAATCGTTATGTGAACAAAGAGGTCGCAGGTTCCAAGTTAACGATGCGAGGTAACATTTAGGAAGGACTTTATGTGGGATATGCATCACATGAGATGTCGAAGTAGGAACGGGGATCCTCAGGCTGTCAAAAAGCCGACCGCAGTTGGAGCTCCAGCCTCTCGTCACATGGTATGGCCGCCGTGGAAATTGGATGCAATGGTGATGCTTTATTTATTGTTGGTTCGAAGTAATGCTTTGATAGCCAGGGTACGATGCCACCAACCTAGGGCCTCATGACTCGCAGGTTGGGAGGCGCGTGAGCCTACCCTATGAATGAGTACTCCAATGAATTGGTATTGAATGTGATATATTATTATGCATCAAACATAGCTATCGAACGTGGGAGCAGTGATAGAAGTACGGGTGGCGGAGGGATGAAGGAATGACTGTGTTTCTGCCCGCCTCGTTCTCGTTCGGTCATCGGGGATTCAACTTTGGGCAGATCGCTATTTGTTCAGGGGTATCCATCACTAGAAAGAGGAGGAAGGCCTCGTCATTCGGGCATGAAATGTGGAATACGCGGAAACATACAGAAAAGTACATCAGCTTTTGCTGGTTCGCATGCAAGGCCTTGTAGCCTGCCTTGAATGCGGCAAGCGTGGAGTCGTTCCCACTGAGCTGAGTGGCGGAATCAGAGAAGTTAAGTGAACCTTGCGGGTCATAGTGTAATTTCGCCCGCGAGCATACGATATCGGCATCTGCCAGAACTGAGGAATGCGGATATAGTACAACGTAGGAGGACTTACAATACACTGGGGCGGGGATCGATACGGAGCGAGTTGCACGAGCATAGACATGGCATAAGGCATATGAAAGCGATTGCACCGAGTCAGAACTGTCAATGATAGTCAGATCAAGTAAAAGAATACAAGCTCGGAAACCTACTTGAGATTGTTTTCCTGTAGAGTATCAGTGAGATATTAAGCCCTAGTCAAATGAGTTCCAGGATCAAGAGGAAAGCACGTACATCGTACAATACCTAAAAAATGCGCTTCACATCAGCTGGGGAATCGTATCTGACACATACAGGACTTACCGAATAGTGTGCAGGACGACTTGTACCCAACAATCCACCATGGCTTTGCAAGTAGAAATCGAATTCTGTGGGATGCGTGATGTGCTGATCGACAACAGTCCCCGCAGGACAGTTCCCACTCCTGTCGGCTTGACTTTGGGGATTTAACCTGTTTATCGCGAAGCCAGTTGAGCTTCAGCAATTCAATCCTCGCGAATTTACAGAGAATTCGCGAACCGGATGTGATGCCGCTTGCCAACGATTATCAAAGTGATCTTTGGATTTATTTTCAGCTCCTGGCACGCCTCTATATTGGGGTTTCTGCATTAGCACCAGTCTTAACATCGACAACATTGGATCACTCACTCTTGATCAACGGCAACTCTGCAAGAATATTTATAAGTATAGGTGGAGGAAAACCCATGGCAAAGACTTACCAAGGTCAAGGACTTGTTGGAATTGTCCCTCCGAAACACCATCTGAAGCAGGCGAATGTCAGAACAATACGATAACAAGAATCGCCAATCCGCGTACCTCTGTAAAAAATGATCCTAGATGGAGCGGGGTTCGTTTTCTTCTCCATGCCCTGGCGATAACCCATATACATCGTGAGGATCGTCTGGAGGGCCATTCAGTCCACAGGTTGCTCGTAGGAAATCATCATGCTACGAACCTTGCACATCTCTTGTAAGTCGTCGATAATCTCTTGGCGTCCAGTCTGAACACGACTAGTAGCGATGTATTTGGCGTTATCCGAATCAACGTTGCCGACGACCGCTGTGTAGGACGGACGATCGTTAGAACCTGGGGCTGGGTGAATGACGTCCGCGCCTGAATGACGAGGGCGATAAGACGTCAGCATCCTCCGGACACCAGAAACACGCAGAGTACTCACCCATTACGATAGCGGGGTTTTTCGGATCCGTCAGTGCAGAGATAGAAGCAGGATCTGGGATGACGTTGATGCCTCCCAATTTGACATTCACCCTGCATGTATTTAGCACAGGGAAGGGGGAGTATGCACAACATGGACATGTACTTCAATAAGACATTAGCCCAATACTGGGGTTTCGCGCGATTGCATTTCTTCGACTTCAAGCATTGGGTCGGAACCCCCATCTGGATGACAGCGAATCAGGACTTCGCTTTGAAATCAGGTAAGCGAGATATCAATACCGTCACATCTCCGAAGCTGTGGGTCGGTCTTAGCTGGCACATTAGAGAGTGAGATCAGGCACTCACAATTTAACGGCATTGTAGATATGATCTCCTCCTTCGGGGAGGACGACAACGTACAAGGTTGGCGGTAGCTTGCCTCGCTGGTTGAAGGCTTCCATACCGATGGTTCGCAATGTCTAGACGAACGTATGTATCAGAATCTGTCCCCATTACAGATGTTACGATGACGCACATTGCCGATAACACCCTGCCCATTTTCGCGCTTAATGTATGGCTGAGGGTGCTTAACTGGTACACCTGAAGACAAGGGGTGAGCGAAATGCAGATATCTCTGGATGTTTCAGCCTACCACTTGCTGCACAAGCATCTAAGAAGCCCTTAATAAGCTCTGGCTCTCCATTGGGGTGGAATCGGGGGTCAAAAATGACAAGAATCCAGTGCACAATCTGAGCGGGCTTGAAAAACTTCTTATCCACCATATTCCAGGCTCCGTTGCTCGGTTTCTAAAAGCACCTCCCAATCAGCAATAAACTAAAAGAGTAGGATAGACATACGACTGTGGGCATTTTACT
>JASFDG010000106.1:0-50719 GCA_036937095.1 Phaeolepiota aurea
TCTAACATATAGAGCAGGCTGAGCTACTAGCGACCAGTGAAGAGAGGTCAGTACCTGTCAAAGTCTGAATAGGTATTCCCAGCCAGCCGTTTGTTTCATCTCCACATTTTGGGATGGCATACGCTGGAAACACCAAGGTCACGTCAATCTTCGCCTTGAGAGCTCAGGAATGGCTCACGCTGTCTTCGGGGCTGCGACTGGCCCGTGTGGGGCGCGAGCGAGGGAGGCTCGTCGCTTGTGGCCGAAGGTTGAAAACTTGACACGTTTTCCTGGTGGTATTCTGACTGAGTCTGAGTCCTCGACGCGTCATTCGAAGAATTGATCAACTCTTCCCAGCGCACGTTGTGAGAGTTGATTGTCGCGGAAACATGCCCATGGTTGAATTGATTCCCGATGGCTGTATAGCTGATGGAGGACATTGTTACGCTGCACGTAGGTTGGGGTTGGTTTCAGGTTGATCGAGGCAGGCATCGTGAGGTGAAAATTTATACAACCGTCCTGGCGCCTTACTTTCATTGACCTATCAAAAGTTTGTGGATCCTGAGGTCAACATTCAATGGGTCGCGGCCAGCTCGGTATCATATTCCGTTTTTCACCAATTGCCGCCAGGAACCGTGAGATTTGCTTGGAGGACAACAATTGAACGTTGAATATTTATGGGGCAATTTTAGATTCAAGATGGGCATATAGATTAGAAGCGCGAATCGAAAGGATCGCATCTGAACAACAACATCAATAATCCACCGCACGGAGAACCTGATGCGTCGTTGTTCGGCTTTTTATGCAGACGCCGAAAGACCCGTAGCAAGCGGGTTTATCGAACGGTGTTGAAGCAAGACACCGAAAGGACGAATGGCATGCTTGTCAAGTTTGAATGATAGTTCGTTTGCCTTCAAATCTATATAGTTAATCATCATGACGGAGAATGTTGTGTTCCACAACTGTGCTCTAGCTCCTCCTCCTCTTTGCGTAACCGGCCCATCGTAGCCTCCAAAATGCGTCGGCGTTGCTCCTCTCTGGAGTCCCCATGTAGATTGAGCTCACCGGATGCACCTGCTCCGAGTATATGAACGCGAGCCTCAGCCTCCAGCTCGGAAGATGGTTGGTACATATCCCCATCACTCCAACCAGTCAGAGTATGGGTTCCGTCTGCGGTGACACGTTCATACTCGGCAACCTCCCTGTTCAGTTTCGAATTCAATTCCTTAAACTGTAGAGCCGTGTCATTAACAGGGGCGCGAAAGTATGGGATGGATAAACTCACATCCTCGTCGTGGTCGTTCCAGACATTATGGGCCAATTCATGGCATAGGACGCGGCGCACATCTTTGTAGACACGGAACCCATCATACCTGTCAGTGCGCAGTCGTAGCTTTATCTCCTGCCCTGCGTTAACATTGAGACCTAGCAGTTCTGGGTTTTCATGTGGTGCGAGTTCGGTGAGCACACCAACGGAGAATTTGTGTAGCTCCATGATATGACGGATTGCAGGGTCTGATGATAATCTCTTAAGTAGCTCAAGTGCACCACTTGGACTCGGCAAATGGACAAGTGGTACGAGCTTGTGGAAGCGGAATTGTAGCGACGGAGAAGAGGACGAAGAAATTCCTGTCGATCGTACCTGAAATATGTGAAGTCATTGTAAGGCAAAGTCATTGCGGATTGAGGTGGGGGGTTAATTCAGCCACTACATACCTTCACTGGAGCCTTTGCTGCTCTCTCTTTCATAATCTGTTCTCGCTTCCGTTGCTTATCTTCTACAGCCCGCACGCTGCCCAGCTCCTGTGCAGTAGATCCAATTAACTGGATCTTCAACCCATCGTGTATCCCCGCCTGTTCTAAGCTGAGTGCCATGCTATCGCCGGTCCCACTGTCTGCTACATTTGGTTTCCGAGGCTTTCTTTTGTAGATTAGTTTCTGTGCAGTTGTAGGAACCTCGGTAAGCTCTTCGAGTCGAGAATGTAGATGGTCAAGGGTGCTATCTGGGGGTAACGAAAGAGAATATTGCCTTCCCCTGAATGATATAGTGAGGGATATGACGGACATGGTAAGGAATCCAATGGACAGTCGCAAGCAAACTCGGTGTTTGTAATACGAGAGGGCCAGATCGTGAGAAGACCACTAATTATACAGTGGCACAGCCACTGCTATACATTGCCCACACCTGGCGGCATTAATCTGGTTTCGCATTGCGATATTTAACTTCATGTCCTTTTATTAAATCGAATGGATAAAATCATCACTTGAGCGTTGCAGGATTCGGAACTAGTAATTACTCTAGGTTTTGGGGTTGTTGGTCCCAACTTGCGTATTTGAGCGACCCCGTTTCCCCTCTCAACGATGGCGCGCGATTTGACGAAGTCGTGGAGCGTGTATGAAAAGGCCCGATGACAGTTGCGAAGAATGATAACTTCTAGGCAAAAAAGGAGATCAGTTCTCCGCTTAGTGCGTATAAATAACTAGAGGAACGCCCCCTTCAGCATCGCGGAGCCTATGTCAGGCTTCTCAAGTGGGAGGGTTTCTAGCAATGCAGCTAGATCATCGTCACTTGACGTCAACGAATCGATCTTCAAACTTTTTGAGGGGGCATTTGCAGCAATAAGTTATGCACATGGCATCCCAGCGCAGAAGGTGGAACAGTGGCAAAGCCGGCGAATGAAGAGACAGAAGCGACGCCACAAGGTTCTTTGAGCACGTTATGAAGCAGATTGAAGTTTCCAGTGTAACTAGACAGAGTTCTGAATAGGGTTGACTGAACAACTTGAAAGATTATGATGTTGATATTGTAAGACTACATCAACGCTGATCAAGCCCCAAGAAAATGATCGCCATAGTCCCGCCATGCCAGTCGTTAAGGCCGGGCACATGATAGCAGGAACTCCGCATCGTAATACAGCGAATAATAGCTAGAGGACTGGCCCAGAAAACAGTTCAGGAGGAGCTGGACTGACGGGGGGCATAGCTCGTCGTCAGGGCGGATGCCAGGATGTCCTGTAATAAACCACCCGTGATTAATGTCGGTCGTAAACGAAAAAAAAGACCACATCAGCGGTTCTTCGTACAGATCTAGAATGAGCTCAACCTAGATGCCTCAACTCCTGCCTACATGACCAGCGAAGCCCGCATACTAGATGCTTGGCCATATTTTTTGCGAAGAATGTGCCAGCCACGAATTGCGGTGCTCCCAGCAGGATGTGTATCGCAAAGGTATCATTGCAGCCGAGTTAGTTGGTCGCTGGACGAGGTAGAGAAAAACTACGAGATATAGGGCATAACTCGACGGTCCAAGAAGACGCCATCTTATGTTCCACTAGGCCCCGTTTTCAAGCCAGACTCGGATTGGGAAGGCGCACAAGTACACTGATAGATGGTAAGGCCAGCGAGACGACGTGATCAGTTATATGGCGGGTAGCTATCGTGCCAGCCGAATCACAAAGCACCCGAGCGAGACAACGTTATAGTATTTTGGACTGCGAACAATCGCCAAAGTGGGGCACTAAATCATTAGTCTTACACTATCAAAACCCTCCACACGTCCAGCTGGAGATGTTTGCGGAAGCAGCCAGTTCGGCAAAATTTGCATTACATTTGTAAAAGGTAGACCTTTTTCATACGCGGGTATGGATTTTGCTTGGGTGAGCCAAGCGTTTGGACTAGAGTTCCGTGAAGATAGCGTGTGAATATATCACAAGTTCCAAGTTCCCCAGCGCCGGCCTCGTGCACAACTATGACTCGTTTCGACACCCTTGATTTTCATAGGAAACTTCCGTCTTACATGTAACAAAACGCCTCTTCAACACAATGGCAACAACTATTTCCCCAATAAATTTTGCAGATACGCCACTTGCGGGGCAATACACCAATTTCTATGCCACAATCCTTGACAACGAGTTCACCAGCGAAGAATGCGCAGAACTTATCTAGCTAGCCTCTGAGTCTGGAGACTGGGTCCCAGCTGGGCTGAGGGCCAATGGTTCCACCGACACCGTCCACTCTGACTTTCGGAACAGCGACAGAGTAATTGTCATCAACGATGCAGCGGCCACGATGATCTACGCGCGGCTCAAGCCGTTCGTGGAGGACATCAGCGAAATTGCGCCTGGAACCAAGTGGGCGGGGATCACCGGGAAAGCTGGGAAGAAGCAGGGCCCGACGTGGAGGATGGCGCGGTGAGGCCATCTCGCTCAGCTTCTTAACACGTCCTACTAATGTGAGCTGCAGTGTTAACCCGCGCCTGAGCTTCCTGCGGTACGGCCCTGGCCATTACTTCAAGCGGCACTGCGATGGGCTGGTTGAATTGGAGAACCCGTCGCAGAAATCATTCGTCACACTCCATCTCTATCTCAACGAAGGTGATGGCCTGGAGGGCGGCGCGACGCGCTTCTGGGACGCACGACCGGAAGGAGTACCTGGATGTTGAGCCAAAACTCGGGCGCGTCCTTATATTTCAGCAGAGGATGCTTGTGCATAGCGGAGAGGAGGTTACAGGGGGTGTCAAGTACACTATGCGGAGTGATTTTATGTACGAACAGGTCACGTCTTGATATGCTATAATGGATGTCGCGATTTATAACATTGACGGAATTGGGCCATGCCCAGTCCTCGACATCCCATATTCCGCGAGGGCGATTTGAAAGATCTTTTATTACACACACAGGCCAGGACAAGAAAGACAGAACAGTATCTGCGAAGCGTGATCATGTAATTGAAAGGACCTTGAGCGCAGGAAGCGTTATATGCACGAAGAAGCCAGCGGGGTGGTGTCCGATGGTAAGTTGAAGTTTTTACACCTTTGACAGAGGAAAAGGAAAGACTGAGATAGTCTCCACGTCTCCATTGCCCGCTCGGAGTGTACACTCTTCTAACATCAAGCATTCTTTCTGGATATGAAGGTAGTCAGATATCCCGGCGCCGGACTCGATGATCAGTTAGACAACCATCCCTTCAACCCCATCGTCATCAGAACGACACATGTCGAGGATGGGTCGTCGTGGGACACGGCGGCCTGTTGGCGGGGGTGCTTATCGTGACAGTGAGCATGCCGTGTCCCAGGGCGTTTTAAAGATTGCTCCGCCATGGCTGTATGTTTGCATATGGTGCGTAGCCTAATCTGGTCATCATTCTGATGTAGGGACTGAATATAAATACAGCAACAGTCGCAATGCCATCGATAACAGCTTGAACCACTCCTGCACTCCCACCTATGGGCTCCATTGATGTTCCATACTCTGCTGTGACTTAGTCACCAGCTGAGGCGTTTGTTGTTGCACCGTCATTATCGGTGCCTTGTTGGACAATTCCCTGGGAGTGTTTCCTCAGGCATTTTCATACAGATGGCATGGCGACTACTCACCATGGCTCTGGGGGGCTCGTTTTGTGCTGATACATAGGCATAAATCTGATGTCAGACTTTGCCATGTCAGCGTCCATTTCATTCGCACTCCTGTGCAATGGTTAGTTCCAGATGAATACTGCTGATTTCAGATATAGATACACACCAGGAATGAGGCACATGCTGCTGCTGCCCACTCTCCCTGATTTGGGATGTCGTCTTGTCCTCCCTGGGTTTGACCTCTGTGTCAGCACAGCTGCCATCCTCAGAGTTCATGTATCGATTGCCTAGATCAGGGCGACTGGTCCTTAGCTCCAAAAGCATCGGGTCAATCTAGTGATGCACCCGTCAGCATCCTTCTTGATCTCCCCAGCAATGCCCACTCACCGCTCCTTGATCTTGAATTGTTTTTAGCAAACAAGGGTCCTTTCCAAGCTCTTCGAGTAGGGTTAGGTTTGCAGCCACCCTACTACTTGAAGGTCAATACTCCGGCGCTATCGCATTCACCCTAGGCGCCTTACCTTGTCAAAGCTGTGAAAGAGTCCCACATCCATTGCGAATTGATCCAGGTCCCGATTCCACTGCCCCGCCAGAAGCAGTCCCTAATCGCATTCCCCTGCTGGAAATTTGGAGCCATAGGGCACGGATCCATGGTGATGAAGAAGTGTGAACGTCTACCGCACTCGAGGTGCATTTTAATACCGCCATTTTCTGGGCGTTGCAGCACCTGACTTGTAGGCACCCCTTGACCCGGAAAGACCAAAAATTACATACAACAAGCCACGAGGCGCTCGCTTGGTAGCGGCAGCAGGGCATGGCTTGCCGTTGCCTCATGCTACAGTTGGGAAATTACTGATAAATGGTGAGTCTTTAGTACGCGTCTTTGGATTCTGGCACCAACAATTCACATCTTTCAACAGTAGCACATCAGGGGTTCTTCCTGTGTCAATGCCTTATCTTTGGGCAAAATGGCTCGAACATGCACAGGGCACGTGTACCCAAGCCAAGACCCATTACGCAGGACCGGATAGCCTGCTTCACTCCTGATACAGTGAAATAGCTGGCCAACTGAGGGGTCAATCCTATTTTAGTCGAAATCGCTCATCAGTGTTATTTATGGACTGGCACCCAGAGTACAATGAGGCCCTGGCCAAAAGCAATAAGTCACTCGATCATGTCCTTCAGACTCACAATAGTTATGCCCAACCTGGTCATCAATCATTTCCTTCCTAAGATTTTGTGCAGAGTGATGCTTGCCAATCCTAAGCCAGTTACGCTATACTTGACAACAATTATACAGGATGTATAGTAAATATTAAAGGAGTTGATACGGAACAACGCTTATTTCGAGTTGAACCGCACAGCCTTGCAGTACTTGACCCACTGAAGCACATCTTCGTAGCCAAGACTGCGTACATCCAGCATGGCCTTGCTAGCGTCTTGAGCCTTCTGGGTTTCGAATCTGTACAAGCCACAAATTTTAGTATCCGGAACATTCGCACTCGCTGCGGCATTCTTTGCGTTTGACTCCCCGACAGGCCTCGGAAGAATGCGAGCAGCTTGATTGCAAGCCTATACACGTTATTCAGCGTCCGATTGTGAGATAGATCAAGTCAGCAGCGCACTGTTCTAGTGGTGTTTTCTTCACTGGGGTTCTTTGCCTCCGCTTCCAGGCGAGCAACCCATTTTTTATAGTGATTAGTGGAAGCGGTTCGATAACAAGCCTCGCGGCCATCGTTTGGGACATTAAATCCACAATCATCGACTTCCAGGACACCTGGCGAGAGTAAACCAGATTTACAGCGAAGGACGGTACATCCTGTGCAAATGCGATATTCAAAAAGGGCGTCTGACGCATTGCCCATTGGTAACCATGCAATATCCTGAAGTGGACGTTATGATTTGTCCATAATTTTTGCATGGGCGATCTACGTGACGCATGCTTGATCCTACCAGCACAGCACCTCGAGCCAAACTCGATTTGGTGATTATCGGATCCCGTCTGACGTCGCCCATGTGCCATTAGGTGCTCCTCCACTGATTTGTCCCAACCTTAACGAGCATGCTTGTTTCTTTAGAAGGCAAAGGTAGCTGTCCATTATAGTGCTGTACGACTCGATGGTCAATTGGAAAAGCTAGACCCACAGGACACAAAGGACGGTGTGGCTTTTCGCGAAACGAGGTGACCACAATCGAGCTCGAGGTTACGCAGAATCTGGTGCACTCGCTATACTTCTAGACCTAGGTGTTGGCTGTCGACTCGGAAATCCAATACGACTGCACTGGCGAGACTCGCTTCTGCTGTACGCGGTTGGTGGTGAGAAGTGTGTCCATTGTTTATACAGGTCTTGGCACTAGAATTGGTTTCAAAGAATGCTCACTTCGACTCTTTGGTTGATCAGGATGTACAGCTGAAACAGTTCAAACATCTGACAGAATGAGGGGTTGTAAGTATGTATCCAGCACAGGTTAGGTGTCATCTTGTAGAGGGAATCTGGAACATTATTCGGTTATCTCAACATCAACACCTGCCTTCCTAAGGCGAGCGAGCTTTGCACAAAAAAGGCCATTGCCGTAACAAAGTTTGGGGATCTTGATCGGTGTGCCAGGGCATTTGGGTTCTGTATGAGACAGAAGAGACACTGTAAACACCGAGCGCCATAAATTCGGGCCGCAGTCCAGAAACTCGATGCTTTGAGGTGGAGGAGAGGGGGTGGGGATTGACCTATTGCTGTATATGAGGGTAGACAAAAATGATCCATTAGCAAAATAGCAGGCGAGGGATAACTCCGTACTAAGAAGCTCTAATAAGTGGGAGTCCTCTGTCCCACCTGATTCAATTGAGAGCTTTTTTCAAACATTAGTTAGGGCAGTAAAGGGAGACGATATAGTGATCGTGACTCGTCAGAGGCGGATTGTCGGCCTGACCAACAAAAAAGCTACTGATCTTGAGATTCTCGAGTGTAGGAAGTGTTAAAGGGGAAAGCCGTGTCGTGTGGAGAACATAAAGTTCCTTCAAATTGGGCGAGGCCGGGAGAACCGAATTTGAAAGTCTCCGTGTCAACTGTGTAGCGTTCGATGTACACTAGCATTTCCCCACCAGAACAATAAAAAATATTCCCGCATCGTCCCATCAGAACTAATGGACAACTGGACAAGCTTAGCCCAAGGGACGCGAACGATATCCATGGTGCTGGCGTCATAGGTAATGTGGACATACTTCGAGCAGCAGAGGATGGTGGTATGATGATCAGTGGGATCATTACTTCCAGCTTCATGAGATACGCGGTCGACAGATTCGTTCAATATAATCTTCATCGCGATGAGCTGTTCTGGTTAATTGTTGAACATCAACTCTTGAGTCTGATGCTCTCTCTGCCATGATACCATGATATATATCTGGTAAATTCTAAACCCATAACATTCGTTGAACGTTCTACAATAATAGCCAATATCTGAGACTGGAGATCTGGCCTGCAACGTCGATTGCAGCGCCTCGGCTGAAGGGTTTCAAGCTGCCCGACAGTTGTAATTTGATGTACAGAGACAAGCTAACAAGAATGTGGAAGGTGTACGCCATCAGAACGAATGCCAGCGCACAATGTTACATACAGATAAATGAAAGGAACAGGAATCGGAGAAGACGGGCGATTTAGAAAGACGTACAATTGTGATATGGCGCAAGATGAATGAGAGGAAACTCTGGGGAAATTGCAATGATGGTACATCTCCAAGAGTCCAAATACCACATACACTGAGCACGAAGAACCCTAGGGAGCCTTGACACACACACGGCGGTGCTCCTTCCAATCTTTCTGCTGATGTTCGTGGGAGCAATAGCTAACCAGCTTGCACTTGCTGCAGTTCAGACCTGTCCTGACCTTGGCCGTATACTCTAAGTAACTTTCGCTGCCCTCGCTGCTTCCACTGCTGCCCGTCGTCGGTTCTTCTCCAAAACAAACATCGCAATCGATCCAGTTACACATAAGCTTCGGTTTAAACCTCTTGTGTCTTCCCTTTCTCTTGATCTGAAGTACCGCTGCGGTTTCAAGCCCTCGCCTCGGGAATCGAATCATTTCACATTCGTCTGTGCAACATGGGTTGGGGCATCCGGTAGGGTAATCGTAGAATATATCTTCATCGGGGACATAAGACGGATGGGTAAAGAAGATTTGAGAATATGATGTTGTTTGGTGCGAGAAAAGGACAAGAAACCGGGGTTGTTTCTCAAACAAGATAGCTCGTAAAGTGAGATCGATTTGCGGGAAGCATGGCGTGCGGCCCAGGCGAGAAAAGGAATGTGTGAGGCGCATATCTGCGCGTTGTACTTCAATCGAAACGGGTACAAACTGAAATCAGATGTTCACGCACGCTCGAGGAGAATCTGCCGCTCGATGCTTGGTTTACACCCACGACCAAACGTGTAATCGCATGCGAGCTTGAAATACTTCGAGACGTCGTCCATCTCTTGCCTCTTCAAGTCGGTAACGATAATGTATATTTCATCACACCCCGTGTCATGCATGCCACGCAAGAGCATAAGTTCCGGCAACTGTCCATAAAGGCTCAGTACAACAGAGCCTAGGAAGGAGCAGACCTACCATCGTAAAAACCACAGGCATCATTGGGTATTTTCGTTCCTGCATAGAATGGTGGTGATAAACATGGGTCGTCCATGTTCGATCCAGCGGAATGAGCCTGCCCGTGTCGACGGTTCTGCAGAATATCTGTTCAGGTTGAAAGTCGCCCTTGTTCCACGCGATGGTTTGTTTCCTTTGCGACTGTGCGTGGGCATGCTTGCGCTCGCGGATGTCCCTGAACCATTCATGGTATGCATCATGGCCGCCGCGGTGCTCCAGCCATCTATCGATCAGCATATCCGTAGAATCATGGCCGAGAGTCGTTTTGACGAGCTCTGACATTGAGAGACTGGGTGGGGTCAAGCTGGAGTAATGGCGCTTGCGGGGAGGCATGTCTGTGATGAACGAAAAGAACAAGAAATGCAGACGAAGAATGAAAGGCTCTTGTGACAGGGTCTATCCTAAAAAGGTACTTCTGTAAAGTCATCATCGGTGGTCGCGAAGTAACCGGCCCTGAACGTTTGAGCTCGTCCTTCCTCTGGCTCGACGTTCAAAAACCCAACTTCAAGTGCACCGCATTGTGAGCTATCTAATTGCAAGAATATCTCTGCAACACTGCGCACAATTCTGGAGTCGGGTTGATGGCGGGGATCAGCGCTCGGCCTCTTCACGACGGTTCCTTCACCCTACATAGGCTAGAACGCCTTCAATCCCATAGCCACAGCTAGACGTCTTCTCCCCCGTAGGGGAAGGACGGGCTTCGATGTCCTTAAATCGGAACTGCCAGGTTGGATCGTGTTCAGCGTCCTCTAAGCCGAAGAAAAAACCCGCTTGCCCAACTAGTGGACTTGCCAATGGAAGGTGACGGCGCAAAACCACGTAGTAGGTACGTCTTAGCCAGAGCTCAGGCCTAGGCACGGTTATGCGGCGGGTGCGTTGAAATCAACGGTTAGAATTCAAAGTAATCCACCACTGGAAAAATTCATAGGTCAACTATGCTACTCAGGGAAGAGAGCATCTAGGGCGACCTTTTGGAGGGTCTGTGCTCACCTTTGGCCCGGAACCAACTATCTCCTCTAGGTCGAACCCCGAGACGGTGCGCCCGCCCATAGACCCTGGCCATGTGCTTTGATGACTTTTTATGCCAAATGATTCCTAGACCAGCATGCACCAACCTTATCTCAAGGTTATCTCAGCGTGCACCAGTGTTATCTCAAGGCTATTATCTCAAGGCTATCTCAGTGTGCGCCAGTGTTATCTCAAAGCCCACAAGGTTGCATTCCTTAAGCGATTCCGATCCCATTTCCTACAAATACATGTGCATATTGAACAGACTACCTGCGAGTTTCCCTCCCTTTTACTGCCATGTTGATCCGCGCAAAAAACCTGATCTTGCTCACCCTTTTCGTAGTGGAGACTTACGCCATGGTACCTGTGGGTCCGCAGGGCATTAACATCTTGCGTCTCGCAAAAGCAAAGCGAATGCGCGATCAAGGACATGACGCTGGTAATATAGAGGGTGGAGCATCCGAATCCCGCTTGCAAACGTTCAGTCAACCCCTCGACCACTTTGCAAAAGGCAACAAGCAGACATGGGATCAGCGTTTCTGGGTCAGCTCTAAGTATTACAAGCCCAGACCAGGCGCACCGGTCATCGTCATGGACGCAGGGGAAGGCAGTGGAGAGGTGAGCGAGTACTATGCCTTCCGATACACGCCTGTAGCTACAAGAGCTCAAACACATGTAGGGCCTGGATCCTTACCTTGATACAGGAATTGTGGGTATCATCGCTCGTGCCACTGGTGGTGTTGGTGTGTTGCTCGAGCACAGGTACTATGGTATGTGTCTATTTCCTCTCTCACCATTCCATGACAAACGTACATCCAGGAAAGTCGATACCCGTGTCCAATTTCTCGACAGATTCCCTTCGGTAAAATCCATCAGCCATCCATCGTTCTGATGATCTATACTGATGGGGTGCAGTTTCCTCAACAACGAGCAAGCTGCTGCCGACAGCGCCAATTTTATGGCAAATGTCCGGTTTGATGGGATTAGCAAAGATCTAACTGCTCCTGGTACGCCTTGGATATATTATGGCGGCTCGTATGCTGGTGCGCGTGCTGCACACATGAAAGTCCTGTACCCCAACCTCGTGTTTGGTGCCATTGCCTCGAGTGGTAGGACTTTCTTACCATACGCTCGTCTCGTTGTTCTCAGTTGTCTCAGGTGTCATCCATGCAACGCTGACGAACTGGGAGTACATGGATATCATCCGAAATGCCGCCGAGCCTAGATGCTCTACTTATATTGTGGAGTCCATAAAGAAAATCGACGAGTTCCTCGCTTCTAGTCGTTTCAAGCCCCAGATTAAAGGGTTGTTTGGATTGGCTGATCTCAAACACGATGAAGATTTTGTGTCCCTCCTTGAAGTATGGCTATCTGTTTCCTCCTCTCGATGCTGAAGTAACTCTGGCTGTAGTATCCACTTAACACATGGCAATCTAGGTATTGGGATCCGGCTGTTGGGAGCACTGTGTTTGCCGAGTTTTGTGCCGCCTTGACTAAACGACCTGGCAAAATATCCGCTGCAGCGGAGAGCCTTCCATTTGGCCACCCAAATCGGCTTGTGACCCTCCAAGGCAAGTTTACTGTCGATTTCGCCCTCGTCAATTATGCCGAGTACATCAAAGCCGTTGAGTATTACATCTGGAGTGTTTGCCTTTCGCTCAGCCCCAGTCTAGACCTATGTATCCTTGTGTCCGCCGGAGAATGCAGTAGACGAAGTCAGTTTCCTCTTGTGTATCAACGAATTCTATTCATGCGCAAGGTAGTGCTTCGGAACCTTTAATGACTCTAGCTACCAGGAAGACGGCTTGGACCAGGATTGGCGTGCTTGGACCTTTCAAGTATGCACTCAGTGGGGTGGTTTCATTGTAAGAGCGTTGGCCCTTCCCAAAACTGTTTCTGACCTCATCTGTAGACGCCACCGCCAGATCCAACCATGCCCAGCCTAATCTCGCGGGTAGACAATCTAGGATATCAAACAAAGATCTGTCAACAGGCATGCTTTTATCTACTTGTACAACCTCCTGTCCTTATCTTATCCGTCCTTGATGTAGGCGTTTCCCCCTGGCAAACACTTCGCAGTGCCACGGCAGCCCAATGTCACTGCGGTCAATGCTCTGGGTGACTTTGCTATAGCCGGCGACCGATTGGCCATCATTGACGGAGAAGGTGCGCCTCATGCATATCTATCATGAATTACAACCAACACCATTTTTGTGGCTCTAGTCGACCCTTGGAGGCCCCTCACACCACACAGCCGCAACGCAAAGAGCAGGAAAGACACCATTCTCAGGCCATTCAAACTGATCGCTGGTGCGTATCCTATTTTCTGCCTGTGTTGTCTTCCACGCAGTCCTAAATTCACTCTGAAGGTGGTATCCACGTTTATGATGCAATCGGCCTGGAAAACCCGTCCGACGAACCACCCGAGATTCGCAAAATCCATTCTGAAACGGTTACATTTGTTAAGGAGTGGTTGAAGGGTTGGGTGCCCCCTAAACGGCCTTGAGAAGCGAAGGTGGATATGAGCGAGGGCCTTTAATAATAGGTCTGCGAGGTTGGATACCCAGCATGTAAAAGTCACGTATGAGGAGTGGCTTTCTGATTAGATGAATGTCTGTAATTTAGTTCAGTCGCAAACAAGGTGGTGCCTGTGGCGCGCAATGCAGTTGTTGAAGAGGCAGAGTTACATTATCATAGAACGACTGACTTTGATGCGGGGTGTTTGTATTTGTGGGGTCGTATGGTGTCAGCACCAGTTGCAGGCCCTAAAAGGGAACTCATGAGATTTGGCTTTTGACTGCCCCGTGGTTTTCACTGGCGCTCCCGGACCCAGCCTATCCGAGTCGCTATCACCTCGAGGTCAAGCTCCGCGACGATGCGCCCATGGACGCTAGCCATGCGCTTAATCATTTTTACGGATAAACGGTTCCTAAATTGGCCTGCTCGCACCAGTGTTATCTGGAAACCCACATGGTTGCTTTACTTGGGGCGATTTCGACCAATATCCTACATGTGCAGAGATGAACAGGGATGAACAGAGTGCCGCTGGTTTCCCTCCCTTTTGGCCACCATGTTGATACGCACGAGAAAACTGTTCCTGCTCGCCCTTTTCATTGTAGGCACGCACGCCACGCCACCCATTGGTCCGCAGGGCGTTAACGTCTGGCGCCTCGAAAAAGCACAGCCGATGCGCCATCAAAGGCGCGATGTCAGTAATATAAAGGGTAGAACATCCGACTTCCGCGAGCAAACTTTCAGGCAACCTCTCGACCACTTTTCAAAAGACAGCAAGCATACGTGGGATCAGCATTTTTGGGTGAACTCGAGGCATTACAAGCCCAGACCAGGTGCACCGGTTATCGTTCTAGACTCAGGGGAAGGTAGCGGGGAGGTGAGCGAGTAGTACTACGCGCGCCTGTAGCTACAACGCTCAAAGTTAAACACATGTAGGACCGACTTGCTTATCTTGATACAGGAATCGTGGGTATCCTCGCTCGTGCCACTGGTGGTGTTGGTGTGGTGCTCGAGCACAGGTACTATGGTATGTGTCTATTCCTTCTCTCACCATTCCATGACAAACGTTCTTCCAGGACAGTCGATACCCGTGTCCAATTTCTCGACAGATTCCCTTCGGTAAAATGCATCAGCCATCGTTATGGTGATCTATACTGATGGGGTTCAGTTTCCTCAATAACGAGCAAGCTGCTGCCGACAGCGCCAACTTCATGGCAAATGTCCGGTTTGATGGGATTAGCAAAGATCTAACTGCTCCTGGTACACCTTGGATATATTATGGCGGCTCGTATGCTGGTGCGCGTGCTGCACACATGAAAGTCCTATACCCCAACCTCGTTGGTGCCATTGCCTCGAGTGGTAGGACTTTCTTACCATATGCTTGTGTCATTGTTCTCAATCGTCTCAGCTGTCACCCATGCAGCGCTGGTGAACTGGGAATACATGGATATCATCCGAAATGCCGCTGACCCTAGATGCTCTTCTCATATCGTGAAATCTGTGAAGAAAATCGACGAGATTCTCACCTCTGGTCGTTCCAAGCGCCAGTTGAAAGAGTTATTTGGGCTGGCAGACCTTAAACACGATGAAGACTTTGTGTCCCTCCTTGAAGTATGGTTATCTGTTTCCACCCCATAATGCTGTGTTAAATCAAGCTGTAGTACCCACTTAACTCATGGCAATCCAAGAATTGGGATCCGGCTATTGGGAGCACTAGGTTCGACAAATTTTGCGCCGCCTTGACTAAACGACCTGGCAAAATTTCCACCACAGCGGAGGGCCTTCCGTTTGGCCACCCAGATCGGCTAGTGACCCTTCAAGACAAGCTTACTGTCGATTTCGTCCTCGTCAATTATGCCGAGTACATCAAAGCCGTTGAGTATCACATCTAGGGTATTTTCCTTACGCTCAGTCTCTGTCTAGACCTATGTATCCTCGTGTGTGCCGCAGTCTACGGTCGAGGAGGTCAGTTTTTTCCCCTCGTGTATCAACGACTTCTGTTCATACAAAAGACATATATAGTGCTTTGGTACCTTTGATGACTCTAGCTACCAGGAAGACGGCTTGGACCAGGATTGGCGCACTTGGACTTTTCAAGTATGCACTCAGTGGGGTGGTTTTGTTGTAAGAGCGTTGGTCCTTCCCAAAACTGTTTCTGACCTCATCTGTAGACACCACCGCCAGATCCAACCATGCCCAGCCTAATCTCGCGGGTAGATAATCTAGGATATCAAACAAAGATCTGTCAACAGGCATGATTTTATCTGCTTTTACAACCTCCTGTCCTTATCTTCTCTGTCCTTGATGTAGGCGTTCCCCCCCGGCAAACACTTCGCAGTGCCACGGCAGCCCAATGTCACTGCGGTCAATGCCCTGGGCGACTTTGCTGTAGCTTACGACCGATTGGCCATCATTGACGGAGAAGGTGCGCCTCATGCATATCTATCATGAATTACAACCAACACCATTTTTGTGGCTCTAGTCGACCCTTGGAGGCCCCTCACACCACACAGCCGCAACGCAAAGAGCAGGAAAGACACCGCTCTCAGGCCATTCAAGCTGATCGCTGGTGCGTATCCCATTTTCTGCCTCTGAAATGAAGCCCTTCCTTCCACGCAATCCTAACTTCACCCCAAAGATGGTGTCCACCATTATGATGAAAACGGCCTGGAAAACCCGTTTGACGAACCACCCGAGATTCGCAAGATTCATGCTGAAATGATTGCATTTGTTAGGAAGTGGTTGAAGGATTGGGTGCCCCCTAAACGGCCTAGAGAAGCGAGGTCTTCAATCATAGGTCCATGAGGTCGGATTCTTAACATACCGACTTGTACCGTTCTTCGCCCCCTCTAGGGCGTTGTTTCTTTCACCGGATACAGCTCATTTGAGGAGGCTGCACCCTCGAGGCCTGGGCTGAACCCCAAGGCAAACAGGTGGCCATTACAGGGATGGTTAAATGTGGGAAGCAAGTTAAAGCCGCTAGGTCAGACCCTGGAAATGGTCTGGAAATAAATCGCAGCAATAGAAACGCATCCTACACATTGCCAGCAAAAATACATCAGCGAGACAGCTCGTCCCTAAAAAATTTGCCCAGTGTTTGCCAAAGCCGGCGCCACCCTTCGCCTCCTCATTCGCGTCCCTGGTTATCTTACTCCAAAATAACCATAAAACGCCAATACATGTGCCTCCGGATGGACTGCTGCTTATTGCTTCTTTGTCCGCCATTATTGATGCACACGAAGAACCTCATCCCGCCAGCGCTTGTCATAGTGAACACTGGCACATAAGCCACTCCACATGGGCCTTCAGGGCGTTAACCGTTGGCGTTTCGAGGAAGCACAGGCAATGCGCCGTCAAGCTCACAATGCTAACAATGATACAGAGAATCGGAAGCCCGACTTTGGCCCCTCGATCACTAAAGTCTACGCGCTGGGCGGGACATAGCTAGTGACCATTTGGCCCTTATCGATGGGGGGGTTGGGCCACCTACGCTAATCATGTATTAATTGACACGACATTTGAACAACTTGGATGACCAGGAGGCCCCTGGCATAAATGATAAATAGTACTGCAAGGCCACGTGATGTTACACCATGCGCTTAATTTCGGCTTGCCTTGTGGAAGCAAGATGCCTCCCTCAGCCTGGGAGAATTGCGCATGGTCTCTTCTCTTCAATCTACCATGTTGATAACTACGAAAAGCTTGGTGCTGGTAGCATTCTTCACATCAAATGCATACGCTGCTCGACCTATGCGTTCTCTGGGTGCTCAGGGTGTTAACCTTTGGCGGCTCGAAAAGGTGCAACCGACGCGTTACCAATCGGCCAAGTTTCCTGGTCTCGTTGTACAGGACTCTAGTAATATAGAGGAGGATGGAACTTCCGAATTTCGTGCTGAATGGTTCAGGCAGCCCCTCGATCACTTCGCAAAGGGCAATAAACATTCATGGCATCAGCGTTTCTGGGTGAACTCGAGACATTACAAGCCCGGAGTAGGTGCCCCAGTCATCGTTCTTGACGGGGGCGAAACTAGCGGAGAGGTGAGCCTTTTTTTTTTTTTTGGCGCAATACACGATTCTATATTCACATTCGGGCAGGACAGACTTCCTTTCCTTGACACAGGAATCGTGGAAATCTTGGCTCGTGCTACTGGTGGCGTTGGTGTAGTGCTGGAGCACAGGTACTATGGTATGTCTCTATTTCTCTCTCTATTCAATATCTAATACTTTCCAGGGGAGTCGATACCCGTGTCCAACTTCTCCACAGACGCGCTTCGGTGAAATTCACGAATCAACATTTGAGGATCTATACTGATGGGTAGGGTGCAGCTTCCTCAACAACGAACAAGCTGCTGCCGACAGCGCAAATTTCATGGCAAATGTTGAGTTTGATGGGATCGACGAAGACCTCACCGCCCCTGGTACACCCTGGATATATTATGGAGGCTCATACGCTGGTGCGCGTGCTGCGCACATGAAAATATTGTATCCTGAGCTCGTCTTTGGTGCTATCGCCTCAAGTGGTAAGGCATTGATGGTTATATGTCCACCCGCTGTTCTCATTTTTCGAAGCTGTCACGCATGCGGAACTGGAGAACTGGCAGTACATGGATATCATCCGGAATGCCGCTGACCCCAAATGCTCTGCTCACCTCGTGAGCTCTATTCAGATTATCGATGGCATCCTTGCCTCTGGCCATTTCAAGCGCCAGCTTAAAGGGTTGTTTGGGCTGGCAGACCTTGAACATGATGAAGATTTTGCTTCTGTTCTTGAAGTATGATTTTGTGCAACTTTGCCCTAGTTCTGAACTTGAGCAGGTTCCAGTTCCCACTTGGCTCTTGGCAATCTAAGAACTGGGATCCGGCTGTTGGAAGCACTAAGTTCGACGAGTTTTGCGCTGCCTTGAAAACTCGTCTCGGCAAATTCTCTGTCGTAGCGGAAGACCTCCCGTTTGGCCACTCAGACCGACTTGTGACGCTTCAAGACGATTTCATGGTCGACTTTGCCATTGTCAATTATGCCAAATACATTAAAGCCGTTGAGCATTCGTTGTAAATTATCTACCCCCCCGCGCTGACGTTCATTATTCAGAACTACGTGTCCAAATGCGAAGATGGCGTCGAAGAGGTCAGATTTCGTTCCAGCTATCAAAAGATGTTCCTCATACCAGATATAGTGCTTTGGAACGTTCGATGACTCAAAATACCAAAACACCGGCTTGGACCAGGACTGGCGTCTTTGGCAGTTCCAAGTGTGTACACAATGGGGATACTTTAGCGTACGGGCATTCAATTCCTATCTGGGGAGTTGCTCTGACTTCAGCTCCAGACTGCGCCGCCAGACCAACGCCTGCCCCGTATCATTTCGCGGTTGCGTACCTTAGGATATGAATCAAAGATTTGCCAGCAGGTATGATTCAATTAGTGTAGGCGACTTCTGCTATTCTCATGCGTCCTTTCCGTTGTCGTAGGCATTCCCACCTGGTGAAGACTTCAGGGTTCCGTCGATGCCCAATATTACCGCAGTAAACGCGCTGGGTGATTTTGGTATCGCCGATGATCGACTGGCCATTATTGACGGCGAGGGTACGTCTCCTAGGCTGGCCCCGTAGTCGACCGTGTCTTACCCTGAATTTAACTCTAGTTGACCCATGGAGGCCCAACACTCCACACAGTGACGATGCGGAGGACAGGGAAGATACCATTCTCAGACCATTCAAATTGATACCCAGTACGTATTTCAGGTTTCTTAACTGAAACGGAGAGCTGATATGCTCCGCTTTATTAAGATGGCGTCCACCACTATGATGAATATGGCTTGAAGAATCTCCTTGATGAACCCCCCGAAATCCGCAAGATCCATGCTGAAATGATTACCTTTGTGCTGGAGTGGTTAAAGGATTGGACCCCTCCAAAGATGGAAAATAAAACGGGCGCAGCGGCCTAGCGAGTCCAAGTAAAGATTTAAAACTTCAATGTGTGATGGATGAGCCTATCCTTTTCTGAGCTTCAGATGAATACCCTCCGGCTTTCAATGATTATTATTCATTTTACAGTAATATTCCAAATGCGAACCCCAACTTCGTCCCTTTCCATCATATCAAGGAGGTTAGATTTTCCGGAACCCTCTACCATGCTATATATGGCGGAAGACCCAGCAAACGTTCTACCTAGTTAAAACGCATCATTATGGATATAGAATGAACGCCCTCACAGATGAATTTACCTTTTTCAGTGCCCGTTCGGTTGCAAAGTACAACAATGGTTTCCAAATCCTGGTGTTTATCTCCACGATGAAGATTTATAAGTTCCTTAGAATCCTCATCGCTCTCCCAAAGAGGCTTTAACCTGGCTGCCCAATAGCGCAGTGTGTTATGATCGTATTTTTCGTCTTGTCTGTGACCCGAATCCAGCCACGAGTTAAGCATGACAAGGAGGTTGCAACCCATTGCAGAGCAGAAATCAGCAATCTCATATGGGCCAGTAGATGAGTCCCATACGGCCGGGGGCTCGGGATTGAGGTCCATACAAATTCCAAGACCCATGATTCTCAACGGATCCGGAAATTGTATCGCCAGAAACCCACCACCTGAGGAGGAGACGTTTCATGATTCAAAATTATTCAAAACGTCGTGGAATGCCCACTCACCTGGCTTAGCCCATGTCCTGTCCGTCTCGAACAAATTCGTCTTTCTGTAATTGGCCATCCATTTACCTCCTGGGCCGCACAACACAGCGCTGTTCGCCCCGACTTTGCCTCTATAGCTGACGCGAGACGAGTTGCGCTCTGCGTCCTCTTCAATCTCCTTCTCGCTCAGCCGCTCAGGGTATCCAGCAATGACAAGGCATCCCAAACGCGTGGCCAGCTCCCTGCAGAACTGGGCTGTGGGTCCCTCTCGCGGATGTTCCAAGACGGGCTCGATCTCGGCGGCACTATCGAACATATAGCCTTTCAAAAGAAGCTCAGCTCAGTAACAGGATGCGGTTCCTTGTAGGTACCCAGCCTTACCAGTCAGCGCCATTTCTGGAAAACAAAGCAGATCCAGAGAATTCGGTTGAATGCTATGAACGATTTGGTCATCAGCCTGACCAGATTTCAAAGCACACTTGCCATACCTGCAGCATAATTCCTCTGCTGTCTTCAAGTTCTCCTGGACTTTTCCAAGCTTTTAAAAGAACGAAAACCGGTCAGCATCAGCTTCGACAGGACGGAAGCTTCAAGCTTCAAGCTCAAGTTTCGGGAATGGGAACTTGGACTCACCTTTGGATCGAACTGCACAACCCCAATCCTCAAGTTGCGGCCTTCCGTCATACGCGAACTTCCCACTCGTTTGTTTACTATGAAATGGGGTATAAGAGAAGTTGAGGATATGGGGTATTTGCAAATCCTGGACCGGATAGGGAATTTGAGCCCGTGTCTGTATCTGCAAAGCATCCAACCAGATTTGGAGAAGCATGGGGATCTGCTTGGCGATAACCTGCGAAATAAACAAACATGGCTGCCATGTGCTGCTGTCATCACTGCGATATCCATCGGGGACGGTGTTGTTGATAATATATACCAACTGCACTCAGGCCCAGCTGTAAGTGGATAAACCTTGCACTACCATGAATCCGGACTGCCACCGTGAGTTGAGGGTTCCTCAAAAATATGTGCCTTTGCGAAAGGATATTTTATCGAAGGTGGTGGTGCAATGCAAGATTATTGAGTTGAAGAAGCATTCCAGAGGGATTGCAACTAGAATTTACATTCAAATGAGATGCAATGGAGTGTTTCCAGAATAAGATTCCCAGTGCAAAGTACCACTGACATTACCCCATATGAGTTGCATATATAGCACACAGCGTGACTGTGCTATTGAGCCAATACCGGACACTTACCTTCCCTTTCCCACCTGGCCCCATTCTAGCGCCTGCTACTTCCCGTCGCCATGGGCATTGGACCGAGTGGCCGCCAAGGTCCTGGTAGCAACAAATCGGCCAAGGTTTCAGAAAGCAATGACTTGGACCGACTCGCCACATACATCCAATCGAACAAATGCAAGAATGTCGTGCTCATGGTATGCGCTGATTCCGGTTTTGAAAGTTGATGTGCTGATTTCTGCGAATAGTTGGGGGCTGGTGAGAACGTGCTTAAGTCGTCCCTCGCTTGATTAACACGAGGCACAAAACCCTAGGTGTAAGTACTTCTGCAGGCATTCCAGATTTCAGGTCGCCGAAGACTGGTAAGTCCTGAACCCACATCCAGGGCATCTTCCTATTGATACGCAATGCAGGCTTATATGTGAGCCCATTGTTTCGAGTCTTGGATAGACCCTGACACAGAGACAACCCAATGAAAGTCCAACCTCGCTCGCCTCAACCTCCCTCACCCCGAGGCTGTATTTGAGATCAATTTTTTCCGAAGAAATCCTATCCCTTGTGTGTAGCCACCACTTATATTTCAAGCTCTAATTATCACTAACCGCCCTTTGCGCAGTCTATACACTTGCACATGAACTGTATCCTGGAAAGTTCCGTCCGACCATTTCTCACTCATTCATCCGGCTGTTATCAAACCGGTCCCTGCTGCACACATGCTTCACGCAGAACATCGACACCCTCGAGAGGCTTGCCGGCGTGCCTGGCAACAAGATTATCGAGGCGCACGGCAGCTTCGCCAGCCAGTCATGCATAGACTGTCAATCCATCTTCGATGGTGATAAGATGAAACGGCACATCGAAACGAAGCGCATCGCAAGATGCGAAGAATGCACTGGTCTCGTGAAGCCAAATATCGTCTTTTTCGGAGAAAGCGTCAGTCCTTCTCTCCTGTCGAATATTGTTCTCACACTGATAATTCGCTCAGCTGCCCCTGAAATTTATCAAAGCCATGCCGAGTGTCGGGGAAGCCGATCTCCTCATCATCATGGGCACATCACTCATGGTCCAACCATTTGCCTCACTGGCCTCGATGTCAAGTCCTAAATGCCCTCGAGTGCTCATTAATCTCGAGCGCGTTGGTGACATAGGAAAGCGGCCCAACGACATCGTCATGCTCGGTGAATGCGACGAAGTTGTGAAGCGTCTCTGCGCAAAACTTGGTTGGGAAGAAGATCTTCTTGACCTCTGGGAACAAACGAAAATCGCTCAAGAGGTGACGGAAGATAAAGGAAAAGGAGAAGGGAAAGAGAAATCTCGACAGTCAGAACTTGAAGACGAGGTGGAGGCCTTGACAATCGCTGTCGAGCGAAGCCTCGCTCTGAATGATGGTAGCCCAGGGGACTCATCCGGGAAAGCGGCGCGGGTCGCAGAGGGCGGAGCAGACACGCTCCAGATTCCGCCACCAGTTACAGCAGACAAGAAGTTAACAGCACCCAAATCAGCGGGGAAAGACCCTGAGACTACACCTAAATCTGACACACCCTCCCAACCACCCAAGAAGGAAGACAAACACCCAGAAAGTGTCATTGAGGATTGATAGGAAATCATAATCATTTTTCAGACAACTATAAATAAGGATTGTTTGCCTCACATACTACTCAGTTTTCTGGCACTATCCTTGCAGCAGAAGGAGTCCCCACAGAGGCACATCTGATACCACTCGACGTTTTAATTTCTTTAGCCCACAGCCAACAGCAGCATCCAACTGGTCATGAAGCCGGTCCTGGGAGTCATCACCATCACCGTGAAGGTATAGGTTCATCCGGATCATCCCGTCCATGAGAATTGTGATCCAAAGTGTTCTTCCATGAAGTGGGGATGCGTTTTATTGCGCTTCAAGGAGAACACTTGGTGTGGGCGAAGGAGGTTGACGATTGTTAAGAGAGCTCAAGATCAGTCGCGAAAACGAGAATGGAATGCAATTGAAATTCTTAACCACATTGTCAAGATTTCAAAAAAAAAGTTGTTAACACCACGACCAAATCGACGATGCAGAGCGTGAAAAAAGGGATGACACCAAATGCCAACGCGTCACGTGTCCGGTTTTTGTATGGGAGACCGCGAAAGCAAATGCAATAAACACGAGCGGGAATAAAGGAAATAAGAGAAAAAAAAGCATGGCCCAAAAATGAGATCGACCAAACGAGATGAAACGGACCAGGAGACCTAAATTTGGCTACTAGTTGGCAGGACCTAGAGCATCCGGAGCGGGATATGCGTTCATGATGCTTGCAAATGTTGCTGGAACGGGGGGTGCAGACATTGATGCAGCTGGAACACTAGCTTTTGGGAGGTAGGGAGAGTGATTCGGCTGCTGAGATTGAGATTGAGCCTGGGGATGCCCACGAGAACTTGAACGCGTATGGCGCTGGGACTCACCCCGAACGCTTGGGGACCCCGATGTCCCCTGACGACCTGACGAGGCACTTCGTGTAGTCCTTCGTTCGGATCCTGGTGGCGGAAGGTACTCGTGGAAGTTTACAGCACCCGACGTTCCAGGCGGCGGCAGGGCGATCTGCGTGGCTCCATGCTGAACAGGTTGCTGTGACGAGCTTTTTTGTGGGTGGGGTTGAGACTGCGCTTGCTGAGCCGCTAACTGGGTTTGTTGGCTTAGCTGCTGGGCCTGTTGCTTCGCCTGCTGGACTGCTTGCTGTTGAGCTCGTTGGGCTTCTGCTTGTGCCAAGATATGCTGTGGATAATGGGACATCCCTCGGGGAGAATCTGGACTAGCGTTCGCCTCTCGCTTCAATTTTTCTCGTTCCGAAGGATAATATGCGCCAATGGGCATTGAAGCATCATACTCCTCTGGCAGTGCAGGAATAACGGCTGCATGTCTTCCACCGAGTGGCCTGCCATTGAGGACATGTCAGAGAGGAAGGGATAGCGAAGGGGACGAACATGACGTACCCTCCTTCGACGAAGTTCTGCCACACATAATCTCGCAGTCGGTCAGCATTTGGCAGCTCTTGGATCAGGTGCTTGATGGTGTTCTGCCCTAGCCCAAAGAAATCTGGGCCGGATACAGAATTCGAATGTTGACGATTGCGGATGGCGTTCGCCTGCTTGACAATGTTCGACCATGCTCCTGTAGCCGTGCCCGCAATCACAGGACGGTCTGGTACATCCGATGGGACGATCTGGAATTTTGGACCATCTCCCCCATCAAGAATCGTGCAATGGTAAACAACCTCGATGTTAGGGTCAACCGTGGAAAGATACCGTCTGGAAAGGGCAATTAAGATGGGGAAAAGCAGTGAATGAAAATTACGCACCTTGTAACCTCGTACCCAACGGGAAATATATACCTCTCTGTATGAAAATGCTCCCTCATGCATACATCCCCCAAGTTGATCACAGTCATGATGCCGACGTTCAGCGGCAACATTGGTTTACCTTTCTTGTCTCGAGGAACCATGGGGATACTGAAGCTTTTGCTGGTTACCGTGTGTGCTTTTAATCTCTTTGGTTTAGCATGACGTTGAACGTCAGATGGGGGCCGCTGAACACTTGGTGGTGGCGCAAAGCTAGGACCAGGCCCGTACATCCCAGGGACCGCAGACATGGGTGCCGCAAGATAGTAATACGGATTCGCAAAGGGAACGCCGTAGCCTGGAGTGGTGGGTGTAAGCGGCGTGCCCGGGCTGTAGTACATGGAGTATGGATTTATAGGCGATAATCCACTCATCGGATGGCCTGGCGATGCGGCGCCTTGAACTTTGGGCATCAACGTACTTAAGCTTAAATAGGGATTAGAGCTAAGGCTGCTCGTAGGACTTGGGCTCGCAGTCGCACCCGAAGTACTGGAACTGGCCTTGCTATTGCTTGGGTTGCTGCCGCTTCCAGAGGCCTTGGATGGGTCAGGATGCGCGTCAGAATTCTCTCGAGATTCAGCCAACAGTGAGGGATCCAAATTAGGATCCACCGCAGCTGGATTAACAGCCACTGGAGGGGTGGAATTAGAAGACTGGCTGATTGGACTGATGGATGAACGAGGCATCTTTTGTGCAGCGACTGCTGCCTCGGCAATCTTCATGATATTTTCCATGTCCGGAGAAGCCCCGTGAAGAATATTAGGTCGTTGCTCGTGCTGTGTTTCGGCTACGGAAGGATTCAACGACGCAGAATCATGGGGTTCAAGGTTGACGTTTGGTGGTTTCCCTAATTCAGGCCCATCCATCACAACATCATGATCGTTAGCAGGAGCGGTAGATGCAGTCAGTTGTGTGGGCGACTCATCCCGCTCGCCGGCTGGAGGGGAACCCCTTACAGATGTTTTGTCGCCAGCGGTCGATTGGTCTGGAACAGAGGACGATTCAGGGCGCGGCGAGGGTATATTCGTGGGAGGGGGGGTCTCATTTAATGGCGATATGACACTGCGTTCCTCATGAGAAGTATCAACTTCCGATACTGGTGAAGCGTCCTCCATTTGAATGTCTTCTGATTGAGGAAGGTGGGTGGTAGGAGGAGATGGGGATTGCACTTTTAAATGAGGCGTGACATCACGTGAATGTGTCTCAGGACGAGTTGAAGCGGTCGTGGGCAATGATAATGAATCCTTGAGTTTAGAAGGGGTTTCTTCGGCGGACGCGCTGGCCTCAGACGCCGCGGCTGCAGCGGCAAGAGCAGCGCTCCGTGTCTTCCTTCCTCCAACCCGTCGGGGCGGCGAGGGCACGCTCAGGGACGCAGGCGCCGCCTCTGAAGGGTGCTCAGCGCGGGCATCTCCGTTGGTCCTGCTTCTCCTGCGTGACCCTCTCTTGCGGCTGGAGCTAGGTTCTGGAATCATGGGATCTTGACTACCCCGAGCGGTGTCTAAGGAGGCATGCGACGTTCCGTTCGATATTTCTGGCTGGTCAGTCACCCGAAAGTCTCGCGATTGATCCTCATGGCTGGTGGTAGAATGGGGCGAATAACGGTCTTGATTCTCATCTGTATTCATCACCCTGCTGCCAGAGTCTGAACTACGAGAACGTGTCTCCATGAACTGTTCTGGGGTTATGGAACGGGCGCGATGGAACTGCTGAGGAGGCAGCGAAATACTGTCATCGAAGTGCGGAGGGGGAGGGGGGGGAGGGTGACTATAAGAATGAGAATATGTGTCCGAAAGGGGGGTTCGAGAGGAGGAAGAAGCCACGGCGTTATGGACAGTGAGCGGTGACATACGATCACTGTGGGGTGGACTGCGCGATTGCGCTATCGTGCCTGGCGGAGTTGACGACCGGTTGCTTAGGTTGTCATCTTGCAATGTACCGGGATGAGGCGGTGCGGGGTTGAAGGATAAAGTCGGGCTTGTCATGCCTCCCGCTTCCTTGCCCTTGTGACTGCTACTGCCAAGGCTGGCGCGTGTCCTACGGCCGCTTTTGCGAGTCTCGCGAGTCTCTTCTTCATGGCGTTCCCTACGATCCTCATCAGCGCGTCGTCTTGCATCTGGCCCTGCATGACGAGAGGTGAGAAGCGGCTCAACATCGTCACCTGCATCATCCTCGGCAATTGCTTGGCGGAGGTTTGCTATAAACGACGTACGGGCTCGTGCATTCAGCAAGGTGCGAGGAAAAGCACTAGAGCCTGGCTGAGCCATAGGCGGCGTTGTCTGAGTAGGTGATGCACTCGGAGACCCGTTTGCCTTGAAAGTCGCTTCCAATTCGATTATTCGATCAAGGAGATAACTGTAAGACCATGTTCATTGAATCAGATGGATGAGATCTATGGAGAAAATGCAACACATGCCTCCGTTCTTCGCGCATTTTAACGTTACGTTCGGAAGAGCGCTGAAGCTCTGAGTTCGTTTCCTTATGCTTCTAACATGCACCAAAATAATCATCAGGCCTCTTATATCACTGTAGAGAAAGAGAATGATATTTACACTAACCTCCTCGAGCTCGAAATAACGTCGCTTGAGCTTTTTGTATTTTTCGGTAATATCTTGATTATCTTTTGATTTTGGCTGAGGTGCAGGTGTATTGAGAGCCGTCGGTAAAGGGGCAGGTGGGGGTCCCATTACGACATCCCTGCTTGGAGGTGGACCCATAGCCGAAGATGATGAGCGACGGCGGCTCATTTACAGAACGAAAAGCGGAAAAAGAAATGGGTGATGGCGGTGGGAGGAAAGAATGGCAACCGTTGAATGAGAATTCGACAAAACCAAGAAGCGGGGCAAATCACGGAAGGCACAGAACCAAACAAGCCAAACAATGCAATCACAACGCCATGCGTTGCAAACAAACGATCAAGCTAAATAAACAACCCTAACCGTGACATTATGGAGAATCTGTATGCAAGGACTCACATTGTGGGTGCCCTTGCTATGGGCTTTCCTCAGCGGTTCAGCCCCGACCTCGATATCTTATGGGGAGTATCAAACAGAGAAAGGGGAAGTATTATATGGGGATTGTGGGAAATAAAGTTTCGGAGTCTGAAGCTAATGCCTCATTCAACGCCACCCCGATCTCTTGATGGATTGGATATTTAGAGCGCCATTGGAAACGGTAAGATGCAGGTCAAGCCCAGCTGGGATAGCTGGAAATGAAACCCCATGTGTATTGCCCTATGTTCTCCTGATCTGCCGATAACCAAGACTGTCTCCTTATGTGCCAGTTTTGAATGCGCAGGCTTGTAAGAAAGGTTGGACACCCTGCCGATTCGAAGATGGCAAATTCTGATATCAAAAGGTTCTACCCAGCCAAGGTTCCTTGTTCACATGTCGTACAAATATGAAGCCACAACAACACGACTAAAATAGCCGATGGCAAATAATTTCCCGTGTGCATTCATACTTATCCTTGAACCTTCCCATCGTTTCCGGAACGCCAACGTGAGGAGCAGCGTTTCACTACCTCTTCCATCCACTCAATCCCAGAAATGCTGATTATAGATCTCCGCCTACCACGAGCTATAAAAACGGCACGAACCACACGCTACCGTGCGCTCATCGGACTTCCAAAGACCGAGTGGTGCTCCCTGATAGCCATCAAGAACAGTGTGAATAATCTAGGTATATACTCCACAAATTTACCAGGTTTGTGTTGTCATGTTGTCAATCACGTAGTTCGAAATACAAATTGAACTTGGGGGCCGTGGACGGCCGGTGCCATTGATCCGCAAAGGCCCAATCAAGCACGTTGATTGTCAGTGTTGTCAAGCACAAGATGATTCACGGCGCATGCTGCCCTGGCGCGACCCGCAACTTGGACGCGCTTAGTGCTCAGCCCCTGAAAAGTCGAATTTACTCATTTCAACAGCCAACTTAAACGACACCTTTTATAGACGACCACGAGGTTCAAACAGACGGCTGTAAGAGTCTGCTACCTGGTGCCTGATTCGAATGGAGCCACGTATTATGGGGACGCTCCCACCGCTTGATGTATTAGGAATGGCAAGCCAACACCATTCTAAACCCACAAGAGCTTGCGAACGCCCAACGCTTCTAAAAAACCGCCACACGATTCATACCAAAGGCCTGCATGCCGTTTTGCACAACAATCCCAGCACAAGATGCCGCAATTCTGGCATAATCGCTCAAAATAATGCAAAACAATTACCCAGTTATCGGCCCGATCATTCAACAAACAAATAGGTAGATGTCGAACGCCTTTAAACCTGCCTCGTAATCACTGATTGAATGTGGCAAACTGGGCACGCCACCGTCAGATAATCTCGTCGTTCTGGGACAGAAATATGGTTCATCATAGGGGTCCTCTGGATAACGCAAATCTGCGATGACCACGGTGTGTGCACGCTGTGGTGCGAAAGCTGGTACTATTACATGACGAATATGACACCCCGTCAGAAAATCAGGATCAATTGAACAGCCTGGGACACCAATATACACAGCCGAGGTCATGCGTGCACTTTTTATTTTATTTTGGTCTGGAACCTCTATTCACGGTGACAAACCGGGCGTACACATGCAACATAAGAAGGAACCGGGGGCGATAAAACGGTGGTGATTTAATCTTGGTCATGAGATGCACTCCTCTGCATTAGGGCGCAAGCGAGGCGGAAGTCGTCAGTCTACTTTGACGTCAGAGAAGGATCCGTTGAACTAGGGATCATGTCATTATTCGCCTGCCAGGATGTTGACACGTCAATCAATAGTTCCGAGTGCATGTCTACTGGTCTGAAACCTCATATAAGAGCTCAAGCGCTCAAGTCTAATCTGATTAGAGTTCATCAGCGGCACGTTTGATCAAGTTCTAGAGCGGCAACGAACTTTGGGTGAAAGGGGAACCGCATTCAATCTCGTCGTGCGCTCCGCGCGTTTCGCAGAAATGCGGAGACAGCATCAAACACGTCTGCAAATTCGAGCTCAGCCCCGGGCTCATAATCGAATGAATGTTCTTTCCCCTGAAATACCGTCAATTCTACAGGTACCCCTGCAGCTTCAAGCAAATCACGCATGTGCAGAGACTCCTGGACAGGTACCGCTGAGTCCGCCGAGCCATGCAAGAGCATCGTCGGAGGCCACGAAGGCGTAACACCGAATTGGGGGAACAAGTTGCGATGGCTTCCCAACGGGAGCTCCTTCGCAAAATCGGGATCGCTATCAACCTCGGTCGTTGCAGGATTGATTATAATCCGGCGTAAGGCGGCGGAGAAACTCGGCTCGTGTTGGCCAGTAAAATAGTCCAAGAAAGCACCCAGTTGGAGATAGAGCCGTACCACGAGCATGCGTGGATTTGCTGGATACCCGGGGATATGGTATGTCGCCGAATGATACGATAATGCCGAGTCTGCAGTTGGTTCTGGGTGTGGAGAGAACGGGTAAAGGAACTCCGAAAAGTCAGCTGGGTCCAAGAGCTCGCGCCCCCGAAGAAATACTTCATTCTTGGGCATCAAATAATGCTGATTCTGTTCGAAGCCACAGTGAAACGGATACGATTGGAATGAAGTTTAAAGGGTACATACTAGAAAGTCCCCTCCCATCCCATACAAAGATAACACGGCTCTAGGCTTTGGATTGCAATGCATAGCCGCCAAGTATGCACACAGACCTCCAGCACTGGAGCCACTAACAACCATCGTCTTTGGGTCCAGCTTATAGGCCAACTGTTCATGGTTGAATTCGGCCCCGCATAAGAACGTAAACAGATCTTTGAGGTCTTCAACGATCAAATGACCATTGGCTGGGGGAAGCAGTCGATAATCCGCAGAAACAAAGGCGTATCCCAAAGCACGGGCACGTTCTTGATGGAGTTGTCAAGAAAAGGGACCAGAGTCGAGATGCATGAGTATTTGAACAACTTGTGCAGAGAACTGGTCTGACTTTGGAGCCACGACGGAAACCAACTTTGCCTGTTGCCGACAGCGAGACCTCCTCCATGAAAATAGATAAGTGTGGGGACAATGGTTCCCCTCTCGTTGGTTAAAATAGAGGGAGGGTAGATATCAAGGTGCACAGACAATGGCCCAATTTGCTTATAACATAAGGTGGAAGCCTGGGGCTCTGCTGCCATCGATGTTAGAGGCAGAAACAGTGAGAAATGTCGGGTGGTTCCGAAATTACGCAAACAGAGGTGCTTCTCACTACTTTAATTATCTGCTCGGTGCTGGGCCTTGGCTACACCTATTCTATAACTTCTGTGGCGCCTCAGGCGGGAGCTCTACTATCTGTGAAATGCCAGGATATGGGGGAAGATTTAACCGGAATTTTTCTTCCAATGTTCTAAAATATAGCAGTCAGTACAGACAATAGGGTTAATATTCCAAAATAAACGTACTTTGGTACGAATCTGCCGCCTAGGAAATGGCGTCCAGTAAAGTCTTTAACGCCAACCTTTGGTGCTGTCAGACTGATCAGCACGTCAGGGTTCAAGCCTACCCCCGCGTCGTTCCCATTCTCGACGTCCCAGCCAGAAGGAATGTCGACAGAAACGATTGGAAGGCGCGAACTGGTGAGCAAGGGGAGAACGGCGTCGAATGGCTCGCGTACGGGTGGTTTGAACGAGAACCCGAATATGGCGTCAAGTATCACATCGTTAGTTTGCACTGCCTGTTTAAGGAGCTCGGTCTCGTTTGAAGGAGGGATCGTGAGGATACCCATATTAGCGCTCTGCCTTTGAAGACGCTTCGTGGAAAATGGGGATCAACGTGCAGATTAGATACTAACCCTGACTTACTTGGTAGATATCCTTGGATCCTGGCTGATGGCAAGACTCAGGATCAGTCGGGAGAAAGCTAATTAACCAACCTTGGGCATGTAAATTGTCGGCTTGTATCCGAACATTCCTAAACTACCAAGTCAGCACGCGGAAGACCTTGATAAATCCAGGATGCTGACCTAGGTGCCGAGCAGCGACCAAGCCATCTCCGCCTTTCAACAGCACGAGATCAGTCCTCGTTAACTTCCCAGTCGGCTCTCTCTACCCTCACCTTGATTACCAGGACCGCAACAGACAAGGACCCGCGGGTAGGAATCCTTGTGATATACTGTTGCCAGAGTTTGTGCACATGCCAGCCCAGCAAGTTCCATAAGCTAAGCAGCCCGAATGACCCATATGTCAACGGCTCGATGTGATGCAGAGGTGGACGTGCCTGATCAATGCTAAATGCACCGGTGGAACCCATGAGCTCTTCGTCGATCTATAGAACTAAATCAATTCCAACGGCTACTACTGGTATTCAGGGCAGCGTACTTGCTGGGCAAGCCTAGCGGTCAAATATCGCATCGCCATGTTACGGTGGAAGAAATTGGAGCTGAGATGTGATTGGTCTTGTACTTGATCCTAATTAAGAGCATATGACGTACGCTATTATGGGCTTGTTTTTCCATTTCAGACAGAAATCAGGATACACATAGTTACAGTGGGGTAAAAAAATTTCACAGACTCGGTAGGTTTACACATTACAAAATAGAACTCATGGGTATCGCAGAGTGGGAAAATAAAGTACAGAGGAACTCAACTTCCTCCAAGGGGCCCCCAGTTCGGGCGATATTTCTTCTGCCACTCCTGCATGGCCTGTCCAAGTTGCGACAGCGAAATCTCGCCTTTCTTCTGCTGTTTCCCCAACTTCTTCATATACTGGAACCACTCATCATCCACAGGCCATACGTGCTTCGGATCCTCTGGGTCCTTGTCGATGCCAAGAGGCACTGTGGCTGGATACGTCTTCCAACTGCTCTGTTCCAGATTCGCGCCGAGCGCATGGCAATTGTCCACCGTAAATCGCAACACAAGGTCGTATTCGAATTGTGTAATCGGTCGCTCGGCAACGGCAGTCATAAAGTTGGCAACCTTTATTGAGTGATGTATGCCATCATGGAGATCGGTGTTTCTGAGCACGGAGAACCGCTTGCGTTCCCGTATTATCGTCGGTCCTTTCTCGAGGGTCCGGCTGCGGAAATATGCAGGGACAGCTGTGGCCCCTGGTGTGCCTTCGTATGCGGCAAGGTCGACCACAAACTTGAAATTGAAAGTGTACATATTGCAATCCAGCAGAACATCTTCGCCTCGGATGGTGGTAAAATAAATCCAATAATGATCGTCTGGGTCTTGTCCTTTGGTGTATGTGCGGTCATTTTTGTTGAAATATGCGAGTTTATACTCATCCCTGACCAATGCACTTCCTTTGCATATACCGAAATCTGTAATGGGGCAACTCTGGTAGCGCAGCCGTGCATGCCGCTGCGACCCCAATTCCGATCCTGCCAAGGAAATACCGGTGTACATTTCGAAAAGGAGAGCCACGCATATCGATGTGACGATAGGAAGAACATTTCCCTCCCTGGAAATCCTGCGAATCAATTTTTGTCGCACTTGGGAAGACGCCCCGTTTGGCCACCATTTTTCGGGGTATTCGCAGGACATTGGTTGCCCATACATGACAAGAATGGTCCGAGATCCATCGGGAAGGGGTAACAGGTCACCGTATGGGTTGGGAGAGTTGATGATTTGGTGCTGCAGGGCTGGATGTTTGGGTATCATGGGACAGGAGTGGCACATATCGTTGATATATGCAAGAAAGGGCCAGAATGTCAGGAGCTCTATACGATCCGTTTTACCTGCAGATCATGAAATGCAGAAACCGAGCTTTTGATGGCAAAAATGCTTACTGCACCGGGCTTTATGAGAAGGCCAATCAGCTTTCTGACATTCCGTGGAGCAGTATATACGCTAATACAATGACAGTAAGAAGGAATCAAACAAAAGCTGGATGATTTACTTCACCGCATGACGAACACAATCGAAGGTTTAACCTTTTCCTGCACTGACTGCACTTATCGAGCTTTTTCAATGGCAAATTGACCGTTCTAATCTCCCCAGGATTACTATTTGGAGTGACAAGGGCCCTTGAGCTCATCGCTGTTAAGCCTGATTTCAGATCGTGGCCTTAGATAAGGAGTACTGGGGTCATAGTGGTGAATGCTGTTCGCGTGACATTCTGCAACGAAACGCGATTCTGTCACGCTCGCCGAATTCTAATCCCCCTCCAAGATACAGAGATCACGAGAACCATCAGCACCCTCTCTGCGCTAACCAACCAGTGGGATCCGAGCCAACCGAGGATCGCGGCTGTACCATTGAAAATGCTCTTGGAAAATGGGTCGGAATCGTCGGTGGGGAGCGTCGTCAATTGCAAATTCCTCCTCGCTGCCCGTGGGTGAAATGGATGCTCGCGGTTCTAAAATTGGAGATGTGGTCGTGGTCTGGTCCACATCCATCGCCTCTGGAAGTTTGGGGGCGGTTCTAATTGGCCTGCGTGGAGTCGAAGCCGAGGAGGGCGGGGCGATCGCCCTGAGAGGTAATGATGGGCCGACGAATTTGACAGGACTAAGTCTAGAGTGGTTCGTAGAAGAAACAGTTGTAGTTGTGTCAGGTATATCCAGCTTCCTTCTCTTCTTGGGTGTGAGCATGTCAATATCAGAGTCACTGGCTTCTTGTGTTCCGATTGATGGGACAACTACCGGAGGTTTCTTCGGCGAGTTGGAGGGCAATTCTCGCAGTTGTTGAGCTTTTCTCGGAGACCGTTTCACAGGTGATGGCCGGCGAGTATCCCTTGCAGCACTAGACGACTGCTTCATAGCGTCGACGATGCGCGTTTTAAGGGGGGAAAGCTTCTTATTGAGTTGGGCGACGATATCTCGCAAATCTTTGGCATTTATGCCGTGCTCCTCAGCGAATTGTTTAGATGAGAGGACGCCGTCTTTCTGCTGTCAAACTCAGTAAATTTGTGTGGATCTGGCAGAATCCACCTCACCTTTATATCATTGCAAGCCCAAAAAAATACTGCACATCTGACTTTGGTGCTACCAGGTTTATAACGGCTGTGGACATTCTGTAGCTCGTTTGCGGCTTGAGTGAGGAGGGGAATTAGAGTTGCAAGAGGCGCTTCAACGCTATACCTCCGGTGAAGCGTATTGTATGTTATTGAAGTCGTATCCTCTGTTTGGCTTTGTCTCGTTCTTCCATCCTCCAGAGCCTTTTGGACAATGTCTAGCGATTTTCGAAAGTCGGCTGCCTTGAGACACGAAGCAACCTGTGCTGCTTGGGATGCAACATCTCCGTTGTTAAGTCTGTCCCATGGCATTCAATACGCATGGCCAACTTGTCTGATACATTAAATACCTCTGCGACGCAAGGAGAGCACAGATTGCGGCCAGTCCTGTGGTATGGGGACCCAAGTCATAACCTGAGCCCGGCCTCGTTTTCGTACGTGCTTCCAAGTATATGAGTCTAGCCGTATTTTTCGTTTCTTCATATTGGCAAATAGTTTCTAGCAGATGATCGATGGGTGCCATTGTGAGTACACAACTTGAGGTCAGTGTTGTCAACAAGCCATGTGACGATGTCATGTCGCGTGACCTGCGTCACAAGGCTGTCGCCTCCGAGTCGAGCGCGAGCGGCACCACTGGATTCTCCACCAAAGCTCTCAAAACGCCAAAGGGGTGATCTCGGTGATATTACATAGTGTCCTGCATTTACCTAGCCTCGATGAGGTCGGGGGGTTCTCGATGTTATGCTTGGATATCTGCTATTCATGGAGGCCTTGTCAGTGGGCGGTGGGTGGCACGGAGTGAGTCGAAAGATTTCGTTGCTGAATCCGGACGTTAGCGGCATCCAGACCAAATTAAAATTATTGTGATCGTCGCTGACTGGCACAATAACTGAATGAGGACGATCTGTGTTCAAAGTGGCCATCAGGCACGTACATACGCGTATATTCCTCCACCTTTCAACTATGCACAAATGACTCCAGCCCAATAGACGAAACCAAGCTCCCGGATTTCTCGGGATGGTAGCCTTGTCCGTGCTTCCACATTTCACACAAGTCGGGGTCTCCGACGGGCGAGGCTAACCTTCCGCATTTTACGGGACGTGCATTCTAGGTATGTGTCCAGTCTATAAGAATGGCCACATACAAGTCGAAATTTCCATCATTCTTCCCCAATGAGCCCCTTCCAAACTTCCCTCGTCGGAGACAACACTACATATGATATCATCTTCGCTGGAGGTTATATTTGAAGTGTCATTTATATTGCGTGTTGGTCTCTTACAGATATCAATATTAAGGTGGAACCGCAGCCTGTGTGATCGCTGGTCGACTGGCGGAAGCTGACCCATCACTCAAGATTCTGGTCGGGGATCTCCCGTTGTACATCTAGCTTCTTTATACTAACGTACTATTGATAGGTCCTGGAAGCTGGCCCCCACACAAACCAAGTACAACAACATGTTCAACCAGCTCGCTATATAGGCGCCTTCCTCAATGGCGCAAAAACCCTGACGTTTCACATCACAGACCCTACAGAGAAGACCGCCAATCGCCCTGTTATTATCGCTGCGGGTAGGGCTGTAGGTGGCGGATCCGCAGTGAACGGTATGGATCACCAGTCTGTCATCTTTATCGATCTGACTGCTTAAACATCTTGTCGGAAGCCATGCATTATGTTCGCGCGACAGCGTCCGACTACGACACTTGGGAAATTGATTACGGTAACTCAGGCTGGGGCTCAAAGGATCTCATTCCGCTCATGAAAAAGGTTCGTGATAAGCAAGGCGCGGTACTTTGTGAACAGGCGGTTCATCTGGGTTGCAGCTGGAGACCTATCAAGTTGGCACGAAAAACGATACACATGGTCATGCAGGACCAATCAAAGTCTCACTGCCTACGAATAAAGTCAATATTGCAGAAGAGTTCCTCGATATGGCATCCAAGTACGACAAGGATCGGGAACGCACAGACGACCCCAATTCATTCTACGAATGCAACAAATATACTGTAAGCTGCTTCATCCTCCCCACCAAAGTGAGCTATGTCTGACTTGTGTGTGTGTAGCGTTGGCCAAGGTAATGATACCCCCGATCCTGCTTACTTTCTTGTTCTCAGTAGACAACTAGCTACGTTGATGGCGACACTGGGCGACGTTCAGACGTGGCACATAATTATATCTATAACAAGGAATACAACCGCAATCTCCATGTCGTGGCTCATCAGCGCGTCATCCGCATCATTTTCGAGTAAGGAAATTGAATTTCTTGGTGACTTTAGATAACTTACCGAATCCACAGGGGCACTCGGGCTGTGAGCGTTGAATATGTCGACGACTTACTGGGACGCGAAGGCGGCGAGTTGAAGCGATCGGTCGCCCGTGCTTCACGCCTCGTGGTTGTTTCTGCGGGTGCCTTTGGATCGCCTGCTATCCTGGAGCGGTCAGGGATAGGTGCAGCAGACATCTTGAAGAAGAATGACATCAGCCAGCTCGTCGATCTCCCTGGGGTAGGCGAAAACTTCCAGGGTGCATATTTCGACATGTCCATTTTACGTGGAGAACCACTGACGCATCTGGGCTTGATAGACCATCTCGGGATCCACGGAATGTACCACGCAAGCCCGGATGCTGACTCAATGGACGCTGTCTTCAGGGGGACAGACGAACATACGCAACGTGGGTCATAGGCATCCTTCTTCCTGGGTCAGTTCTAACCGACACGTCATTTTAGCATTTGTCAAGCAGTGGGAGAAGGACGGAAAAGGCCCGATATCTCACAAGTACGTATTAAGGTGCCTATCACGGTAACCTGTCACTGATGGACGACCCCACAGTGGAGTGGATGCCGGTATCAAGATCAGGCCGAACAAAAAAGATCTACAAGATATTGGCCATGATTTTCAACGCAAATGGGTGAGTGAGTTTGCGGACAAGCCAGAAAAATCAGTCGCGATCCTGTGTCTCTTCGCATCGTGAGTCTAGCCTTTACATTCCACCGGTAAGAGCTCAACGACTGCTAGTGCTCTCGCGCCACCCTCTGTTATCGCACCTGGAGGCGAGGCTGGGTATTTCAGCATGTCTTCGATCGTCGTAAGCAAACACCTTGCCTCAAACCTGTTGATGATTGACTAAGGATTCGGGAAGACATACCCCTCCTCGGTAGGCCATGTGCATATTACCTCCGGAACTAACCCATATGCCCGGCAAGAATTCGCCCCTGGGTTCTTGGAAACGTACAATCAAATTTCCTTGAATAGCTACTTTTTCTAACCGCAGCCCGTGAACTCAGGGATGACGACATGGCACTCTTGAGGTGGCTTTACAAGCGTACCCGGGAGTTCGCCCGCCGCATCAAATATTATCGTGGCGCTTTGGCGAAGCATCACCCTTTATTCTCCGCTGACAGCGATGCACACTGTGTTTCGGGAGATGCACCAGTCCCGGCCACCGCGCCTGATATCAAATACACCCCCGCCGATGACAAAGAAATTGACGAGCACCATCGTCGGTCAGGTAGGCTGTTGAATTCACTTTCTGAAAAGCACCGTAGGCTGAAAGAAAGATCGTCAGTCGGCACCACATTCCATTCTGTACGAGACATTCTTTCTGGCATGATGTACTTGAACTCACATCCCTCCTGCGCCTACAGCTGGGCACTTGCGCGATGAAACCTCGCGAACGCGGCGGCGTAGTCGATGCGCGGCTCAACGTGTATGGCGTACAGGGTCTCAAAGTTGCAGGTACGTCCCCTCACGGTCCTTGAGTAGCTTGGCCGTTTTGGTATATCGTTCTGCCCAGATATGAGCATCGTTCCGTCAAATGTTGGTGCCAATACGTACAATACTGCGTTGGTCATCGGTGAAAAAGCAGCCATTATTATCGCAGAAGACCTCGGCATTAAAGGCGTCACCACCGCTTAGCACTGAGGCATCGACGCCCGTGTCCTTGAATGGCACCAGGGGTATAATGTAAGACTAGTTACCGTTCGTTTCTGCCCACCAATGTTTAAACCCAAAAAAATCACCCCATTGTAAATTGTACAAGTGGTCTCGTTGCACGAAGTATATCATCACGATCCCGCTCACCCAAATATATTTGTTCTTGCTTGACAACTTGGCACCCTGGCATCTAAAACCTAAGTCCTTTTTGATCATTCACGCCCAACAATGTCAGATCCTGCTGCCCATGCGCCAAGGACTGTATATCTGCCATTACAAAAGCTTGATAATGTAGCCAGTGCGAGAAAAATACCAGCCTTCATCTCTGCTCGTCGTGTGGTGAGGTGAGCAAAGAAGATTCCTCCACATAACCAATGACACATGAACCTGAAGCGTATCTACTGCTCTGCTGCATGTCAGAAGGCCGATTGGAACGCTCACAAACTCCAATGTGGTTCGTCCGCCTGATCTGCATGTTACAGGTTCACCTGAAGATCCATCGTGTCAGGCAAGACAGATCGTATAGATCTCATGTCCTTTTACCCACTTCTCGCATGCATGGCCGATGCCTCATACTACCATCCAGAAAAACCAGTACACCCAGCACTCACGCATCAGATCGTCAACTCACCGAACCCTAGCGCCTTTGTCATCGAGCTACCCGATGGGTCTGCCGCTAATATCATCCTGTATGGTAAACAAATACCTTTAACGGATGCCGACAAATCTCTGTGGTGGCCGACCGCTATCTCAGACGCTGTACGCGACAAGCTAGCCCGCCGAATCTTACGCGAGGGATTTGTGCTGCCTATTGTTAGCTCAATCTGCCTGGCTCTTCTTGCAGAAATGTACACAACGACATTTGTTCGCGCGGAGAATTTGAAAGATGGAAAAGCTGGCCGCCGCGTGCGCCTGCGGTACCTCAGTTCCCCTATCGCCGACTTTGGCATCGCAAAGGGTTAAGCAGACGTCAAAGGCCAAGACAAGTTCGCATATCTGGACTCGCAGGACTTTACGCTCACCAAGGGGCAAGATCCGGACGACCATTATTGGATCTATTTCACCACGATTCGCGGGGAGGATGTCCTGCTGGATTGTCACATGTATACCTTCAATTTCTGCTTCATGGTGGACTCGCGACCGTATAACAAATACGGATTGCCTCAAGATACACCCGTCCCGGCCTTCTTCCGGGAACGCATATTGGACAGACATGCACCTCCAGTCCAGCGAGAGCACAAGCGGTTCTCAGTACTCCGCAATCCCAAACTCCATGCTGCTATAAAAAACAGCGCAAGCGGATTCTTGCCTGCAGATACGGAGTCGATTTGGAGCTTCATGGAGTCCATCGCTGGGCGCAAGCTGTCCGCGTTGGAGAGGGACCTAACTACAAAATACATCGTCAACAATTCTACCGTGCTTCAACTGAATCTAGCACGCCGGGCTTGGGAGGCATTCCCGAAGACACCTTCGTTAATGATCGATTTTGATCCGGAGGAGATGGAAAGTATGCCCGGCGGTAACAATGGGGAATTTATGGAGTATACGAAGAAATGGTCTAAGAAGTACAAGAAGGGTGAGATTACCTCTGAGATACTCGGGAGGGCACTCTTGGCCTGGGAGAAGCGTCATAGCAAGCCTGTTTAGGGAGTATCTTATGCCTTGAGACCATAGTTTCCGTGCTCCGTAGCGAAGTCAGTTACCTGCTGAAATGACCATTTATTAGATGAGTACTGGAACCACCTAGGTACATTCACGTCAAGGGTCCGCAGGTTTCACGGTGGCGTATAGTTTTTGAAGTCGTGTAAGAAACTCATCGGGTTTTGAGACGGGCCTCTTGAAATGTACGTCAACGCTCTTAGTCTGCCTACTCGGTGCCTCGCACCACCACGCAGCAACCACCTTCATCAGATATGAACAGCCCACACTGGCTGCAAATTTCCTCACTCAAGTTTAGCTATCTAGTATCGGATTTGGGAGGCATTCCTGTTCCCAAGGCGATAATCCGGATGGACATCGAAAGAGGCTCGGGAGCATAACAAGAATGAGATTACCTTTGGACAACTCAGAGCAGCAGTCTCAGCCTGGCCCACACCGTCACGATAAGCCTGGCTGAAACGTCTTTAAGCAATTTAGCCACTCGTCTTTGATTGGGGTATCATACACGAAATTTGATTAGTTTTCAAACACGGTCCACGGAATCCCTATAATACAAACTTGTTCACTGAAATAAATACTTGAGGACAACGAGGGGAGAAGACAACATGCAGTGAGACACAACGACAAAGCAGGACTGGTATGGTGCAGGGCCGCGGAGAATTGGACGGGCCCCCATTATAGTTCGGAACACCTGACCCGAAGGATTGCGTACTTACTTGAAGGGGGGAGGAAGCAAAAGTCTGCGGTGTCAGAATGTGCTTGCCCATGCTTCAAGGTCAACCGTGGATTCCCGTGCTTCTTCGATCCATTCGTCTCTCTGTCAGAAAGGTATGGTCAGGAAATGGCTTTCACAAGAAAGAAAAAATAGCCCCCAACCAATAAATCTTTTGGTGTCTTTCTAGCATCCGGATCCTTCAGCAGGCAGCTATCCACGAACGCCTCCGCAGCTTTAGGGAATCGCCCTTCCGTCAGGCGTGGCGCAGGCTCATTCACGATATGTTGGAGGAGCTCCAAGATGCTCATGGTCATGCCACCTCCTTGCAGCGTGACGCCTTTGCTCTTCCGCTTATCGCTCTTCCTCCTCTCCGCTTTCGAGTTTCGCTTCGGACACGCCGGAGGCAAGCCTAGGCTTATAGAGCCAGGCCGCGCTGGTGACAATGTACCTTCAAAGTCTGAGAGATCCGAATCGTCAGATGAAGATTCGGAGAATGGGAAACGGCCAAGAGCAAGTTCGATGAGGGATACGCCAAGGGACCATACGTCAGATTTCACGGTGTATTGTGCCCCTTGTATCCTTTCCGGCTGTTGTAGAGATCAATCAAAGTTTGTAAATATAGATCCCGGGGGGGTATACGAACACTCATGTATGTCGACGTCCCTACAAAGGTATCGGCAATCGAATTGATCAATTCACCAGAGACACCAAAATCACAGATCTTGATTTCACCGCGTGAGTTGCATAAAATATTCGATGGTTTGATGTCTAGATCCAAGTCAGCAAAACTGGTGGCGATCACATGATGAGGCTTACCACGGTGAATTATGCGATGCACATCATAGAGATATGTCAAGCCCTCAAGCACGGCCAGGGCCACCTTTCCAACGACATCAATATCAATGGCGCCTATCGTCTTGTAGATACCATCCAGAGATCCCTTGTCCATGTATTCCATACATATGCAAATGTTAGGATCGGCAAGGAAGGCACCCCAGAATGAGATGATGTATTTCGAGTTGCAATCGTGCATAATCTGCAATTCGCGAAGGATTTGCTTCCGCACCGAGGGTTTTGCATCAATGAGGACAATCTATGAGAGGAGCAGAACATATATGAGTTGTCGTGACCAAGACAAGCCCGATGAGGGTGAATATGAACACGCACCTTTTTCGCCATGATAGTTCCCGTCGGTATGTGTTCAACCTTCTTTACGCTCCCACCATTACCCTGCCCGAGCTCCTTCAGGTCTTTCAGATCCTCGTTCCGCAAATCGAACTTGATCTCTGCGTTCATGTCGAGATTGGCTAGCGTGCTCGAGAGCGTGGCATGGTACGTATTTCTCCGCACCGCTGGTGATGCAGTGATGGGAGCTGAGTTGGGGCCATTCGTTACAGAAAGTAAACTGGTATCCTGCTCGATGATGGAAACATTGCCGTTGCCAGCACCCAGCTTTGGCGCCTTGAGGGTCATGGGCGGCGGCCTCTTCTTCCCTCCCGCTGCTGGTGCATGGGGTATAATGACTCGTTCCGGCTCTGGTGTCACAGGAGCTATCGGCTCAGCAACAGCCAGCTGGAGACTCTTGAAGTTGCGCTTCTTGCGAATGGGAGTTGCCATGGATAAAGGGGATGCTGGTGGTGGCCTCGCTTCCATCACTGTGGGTTTCTATCCTTTTACAGGCCACCAACAGATAGGTATTAGCAAAAAAAAAGAGGAGAACCTGATAACTTGCGAAAATCGCTCGAGCTGGTTTTAAAAAACATTTAATTTCAAGGCCATATTTGGGTTACGCGTGAGCCACGTGGCCATAGCACCGCCACACGTTTTTTGCCTTACTTATAGTATGTTCAAACTTGAATCCCAATGGCCGACGAGCCCAGATATCCGCAACAATGTATATTTCATTCTATATCTTCCCAAGTAGTTCGCTGAACAAACAGCAGCTCGGTAAATTTCTTACATTGGTTGAGAGTTTTACAGGCTCGCCGAAACAGAAACTTGGAGTCCTGCTTTGCGACGCCAGGCCACGGTCTACATCAGAAGCCTTCCATTTCTAAAGTCGGGTTTCCATCGTCTGAAAGGAACCAGGACGACCGGCAACCATCGAGGCGCCAATCAAAGAGTGATGGATACCCATTCAACGTTACGCCAAGGCGCAGGTTAAACATTGTATATCAAGGGCCGTTAACTCGAGTCTGCTACGCGAATCAGGGAGGCGCCTCATGGTCGCTCCACCTCTTCAGTTTGCAAACCGTCACGGCCTGATTGTCGTCCTCTGGCTCCGTTTGAGTCACAGCAACGTACAAAATCCCCGCTTGGGCCGAATTTGCTATCCCACAGTAGTAGCGACAAGGCACCCCTTTCGAGGTTTACTCCGCTGTGCACTACAGAGTCAGGCATAGTATGACATGCATGTCCGCCCATGGCTCGGTGCTGGAGTATACGTACGTTCCCGTGCATTTTTGGGTAGGTGACGTCCTTAATAATAGCGGAATAAATAGCGCATCATAACCAACACACATACTGCCCAACTGTTATCATCTTGGCGATGCGACGTGGGGAAGCGAACCCCCATATCTCCAGGGTTCATGGAGGGCTTGCAGTATTCTGAAGAGGGCGCTGAATCCTCCAGAAGATTCGTGATGCTTCCTGCTTGCATGACTCTATCTACTAGGGGAACGAATCCCGCTCGCCGAGTATGATGACCCATGTACGTACGACGCCAGCCATGTCCCCCTCCCCTTTCAAATTAACCTATGCGGTACAGTCCCTGATGAGGTCGATGAATTGACTATAAGGGCAGTCGTCTGCGGACCCGGTCGAGTTTGGCTTCTTCGTCAAGGATCATGATCCCGAGGAGGACGAGCCATGCTCACTCCTACGCATTACCTATTGTCGATTACGGCCCTGTTAGCCGCATCCGCCATAGTCATCTATAATCGGGTTCGAGCACGAGTCGCCAGCTTTTTGGAAGCGGATGCTGACACAAAAGGACAATATCGAGCAACAAACACTAAACGAGGTCTGGCGCACAACTGGAGAAATGTGGGTTTTTGTCAGGCTCGACCGGTGTATGCAAAGCTTTCCACGCCCCCGCCTCATCGTGCTCACACACAAGCAAAAATTACCTAGATTCCTAATCATGGAGACCCTGACCTCTGAGCCGCTGGCGATACGGACGCTAAACCTGACATCGCCGATTCTTGCCTGTCAAATACCACCCTCAAGGTCATGCTGCAGATAGTATACACCCTCGTACAACCTATAACAATCCACGCTCTGATCTGCACCAACAAGAGGCTGCGCTACCTCGTCGCTCCGTTTCGCTGACGCGCTGGTCTACGATTTCATCAAGGCGGAGGAGCCCCCGATTTCCTGCCCGCCGGTCCATTTACGTTTTCAGAGCCGATGCATGGAACGCGTAAGGAGGTCGATTGGGTGGGTGTCATAGTGGGCGGTTTCGCTCAGAGCATGAGCATGTGGAGACGCGTGAGGACCATCCGGAACGCGATCAAGCAGCTCGAGAAGCTGGCGGAAAATGGGGAGGTATCTGGCAGCTAGCTCGGGTCCACAGACCGATATTTAAAGATCGTATCCATACACCTCCACTTATCAAGCGGGTCTAGTGATGATATCCACTTATCAGCAGTAGCGGGTCCAATATACTCGATATTTGTTACCATTCTTCGAGCAACTGAATTCCATGTCATAGCCATAATAAACAAATTCAATAACAATAACAATGCACAGGGACACGAAGGGGTCCCCTCAATGGATGTAACTCTCGCTCCCTACGATCCACCTGGCCTTCGGCGAATACGCCAAAGCCGATTCCATTCTCTGCTTCACGGTCGCATGGAACTTGGGCTGCGGATCCAGTATCTTGCGTCCCTTTCCTAGATTGAAACTACGCATACAGAAAAAGAGAAGTGAATTCTGTATGAAAAACAACCCCAGAGATGCATGAAATGCGTACGCACCCATAATCCTTATGCCAAACACCCTTTGCATCCTGCCAATAATAATGTAACGGAACTAACTCCAAGAACCACCACAACGGGTTCGACTTGAGCCCATCATGGGGCGGCTGTACTGCATCGACCGCATCGAGCGCGAGCTCTTCCGGCGAGGGCTCGATTCCCACCTCGATATCAATCGCATCCCGAGCGTTAATGTGCGCCCGCTGCAGAGCGGCATCGTCGAACTGGATGCCGCACCCCGAGCGCACGATCTCGCGCACCATCCACCGCAAACTGATGTTCCCAAGATTGTTCTGCGTCTGGTTTGTCACCGCGCCGCCGCCAACATCTACGATTAAATCTATGATCAGCAGCGTGGACAAGTGTGAAGCAGAAGATAGGGATACGCACCACTATGACAGCCAGGGAACCACACTTCGAGGACATCGTCCGGCTCGCCAGGGCCCGTTGTATCTACCACTGGCATGTCCGATTTCCCCGTGCGCATTATCCACAACTTGCGCAGAATCCCTTTGAGGGGAGCTTTATCCGCCGAGCATGCAGAATCTGATGAGTCGACACGCAAACGAACAACGGGGCTCCCGTACTCTGGATCGAATTTGACGGCCGCATCGTCTGGTGCAGGCCGGTGATAATGGTTAGGCCTAAATTTGGCACGGTGCTATCAAAGGGCATGAAGTTAAAAGTCCGTGAATATGTCAAGAGGGCACTACCTCATCAAGCGCCAACGCGTGTCGGAAGGTCTTGATCGATTTATTGGAGTTTGTGAAGGGTAGCGTGCGACCCATAATGACTCCAACACTAGTCACGGTATCCCTGGCGGAGCCACGTAAGTTCTGGCGACCATGATTTGCGATGGTGGAAAGGCAAACCAAACACCCATGAATTCGATCTTGACGTCTTGACAGTAGGTCTGCTTAAAGCCCGCACATAGCTCGAGACCGACCTTGTCCTCTCGCTTGAAGAGCCTATACCCAAAAGGGATCTGGGCGTCATTGTCCTTTGGAAGGAGGCCAACCTATATATTATCTAGATTATATGCGCCATGTTACCAACCAGAAACGAAATACCTTGTATAAAAGCCCTGCCAAAGCGCTAGGATGGTGTCAAGGACTGAAAGGTCAGATATTCTCAAAAAATGTTTACCGTCCTGTATATGCGCCTCGAGAGAATCCTACGGGTAGAATAGGAGTGATCGTGCTCGCATATAGGCAGTAGCCTACCGAAAATGCATATCTTGTCTCCAAGACGATAATTCTGCATCAAGAATTTGTACCCGTCCATAACATGGGCGTCAAGGTACCTTTGACACGGTCGGCAACAGAAGAGGCGTATACATATATTCGTACCAAGCAAAAGCAAGGTCCAACAACTTTGCGGCCCACTCAAAAAGGGGCGAAACAACACCTGGACTGAACCAGGTTCCAACACCGGCCTTTATTGGAATGAATATACGACCTTGAGTGATATCGAGAACATTAACGCACCTGATAGTAGCAGAGCTGCTCTCTAAAGTCGTCCTTTTTAAGCAGTGAGAAGAGCTTGACGGCGTTGGTGTTCTAAATATAACGCATCTGTTCTGGAGGTCTGTTGATTTTAGAGCTAGCTTACTTCTTCGTCATATTCACTTGAGGTCCCGTCAAAGCAAAGTACAAGAGTTCTGGGCTTCATCAAGGTGGGGTCATAGTGGTCCATGGTGTGGGGAAGGATGACAGCAGAAGGTCCTGGAGGATATATATACTTGCAGAGGCTGCGACATCATTCGGCATGCAGGAGACGAAGATGTCTCGGGCGAACCAGGTAGATCTGTCACGGTGTATGTCATAAGTAGGCTTAATCGGGATCCATAGCAGTCGCAGACGACGGAGGCCATATGCATATGCAGGAAACTGTTTGCCCTTGGAAGCACAAAACCGGGCCGTCTTCAGCAAAGAGCCAGCCAAGCACGCACAAACAATACACACTGAGTCATGATCAACAGCTGCAGAAGTGAGTTCTATTCAATGCAGTCTTGTCAGATTTCGACAGCCAATTACACAACTTGGATTTGGAGGTAGAGCACAACCTTGAGCAAGGCCGCCACTGCCTTGCTTCTCAACAAAGTCTGGATTCATCAGGAAAACCCCAAGTTGCTTAATTGTGCTTAAATGTACTTTCTATGGATAATTTACCGGGCGTTGCCGGATTCAGCTGAGTCATCATCCTTTAAGGAAATGTTGCACACTGTCCCCGTTTTCCCTTTCACCCCCTTGTCAAGTAGACGATGGGTTGGGGTAGCACTCATGCTTCCTTTCGGTCTCAGCAGGACTGGGGAGCATCATGATGGGGTGAGATGGGGTAATGATCTGTGCATGTACGACATATGTTACACCTCAATGGCAAGCTTTTTCAAGCCAAGCGAAGGCATTGTGGACTCGGACAATGACAGAAAGATCAATCAAGATACATTAATGCACAGAACAGGTAGTGTAAGACACAGAAATAGGCAGACAAAAGAGGGAAAAAAAGGAGGCCATACAAACATACAGCAGCAACTGAAAGAGAGACAGAGACAGCCCTGCAAATACTGCGGAGGATGAGACACACCACATCTCTCCCGGCAGCTCACATCTCTGCTGACTTTTTTCATAGGTCATTGGATGGCAAAGGGCTACCATAGGAGGTTGACCACTGCTCGGGAGTGCTGTTCTTGCTCGACCTGCAATGGTGGCCACAGGTGGCTTGGATCATCATGAGCAGCTTCATGAATGTCACTGAGTTGGCCTCTGGATACATGTCCAGGAAGCCCTCAGAGGTCCCACCCTGCCTGTTTGGGGGAGATTGTCGATCTGGAAGGTGATGACCACAAAATGGGACATACCTCTTCTACTCAGCTGCAATCAGCAAGTGGTGTGAACATTTCAAGGTGGTTTTGGTCTTCATCGGGCCCTTGTACCATGCCTCAGGCCAGTCCTTCAGTGCATATCCAGTGTGGGGATCGATGCAGTACCATTGCTCAAGTGCTGTGTGCCACATGCCTTTGTGATGACTGAGATTGGGAATGAATGCTCCCGCTGTGGGGATTGAGTCAGCTTTGGTCATTGATGCAGGGTTGCATGGTACAAATTTTAAAGCAGCAGCAGGTTGTTGGTGGGCTGTCATTGTGAAGGAAGTTTTGAGTGTTGGCAAGGGGTGGGGGGCCGAGAGAGGCATGGAGGGTGGTAAGGCAGGGATGGGTGAGGCTGTGGGAGGGTGAGTGGGCCCATTGCTCTCAGGTAAGAAGCACAAATGGTGGGTGGATGGCTTCACAGCATCCTGCACTACAGACAGGATCAATGAACTGAACTGCCAAAACTCGTTGACAGTGACTGGACATGTAAGCATATGGTCCCCCATGAAGCTCTGATCTGTATTGGCTTGCATGGGGCATAGGGTGTCACTGTAGTCTGTCTTGTAGCTCTGCAGGGAGTCAATCAGGTATCTTATCAATGTATCCACCTGTCACAATCAACCCATCAGAATGGCAACAGAACAGCTCACAAACAAAGATGATGACTCACATGTTCTCCCTCAGCCCATCCTCCCCACCACCTTACCTTGCACAGAGACCACTGCTTGCCAATGGGTGCATACATGAACCAGTACTGGGTACCTCCCCTCTGAAAACAATGGGTAGTGTAAATCTGTGTGATCAAGTTTTGAACCATCTCATGTATCATCTGGTGATCAGGGTGCACAATGCCATTGGGTGCGAAGTATGGAAAGATATAGTCATCGGGTCAGAGGGAATGCCCAAGACAATGTTTGAGGTAGGCAATCCACCATGGAAGATGTGTGTACATGTCAATCTCCAGTATGTCCTGTGTGTAGATGTTGTATGTATTGCCTAATTGTTTCATGAATCCGAAGAAATCAGCAAAAGATCAGCTGAGGGGAGTGAGAACACACTCTGGAGGGGCCTATCATGTCCCAGCTTCTGCTGCCAACCTTTGTGGTTCTCAAGGTGAACCTTGAAGTGTGGGTGGTGGTATGGCATGGGACCTTGACAGCCATGGGTGATGTCGCATGCCTGGAGGGCACATAGCTCAAAGTTTCTGATGTAGGGACAAGTGAGAAGTCTGCCTTAGTAGGTTTTGCAGAAGTGCCAGTGAGCTGATGTTACCTCATCATGAATGCTTGCATCATCCCATGCTCTACAGCTAGCATCATCTCCTCCAGGTCCTTTGGCGGGGATTCAAGCCTTTCAGATGGATACTTTGACTCTGACCATCTTATCATCTTGGATAGCTCCTCAATCCTCATGGCTTCCACATGGTGTCAAGTTGCTGATACAGACCCTTTGGTCCCTGATTTCACATCAATAATTTTCATATAGCTTTTAATGGTTGATGACCGTGCCGGAGAGCCCTTCAAAACACCAGTCACATTGTTGAACTCATATGGTCCTGCATACTTGTCACCATCCCTGCATGGGTCATTTGTCAGTGAGTTTTTGTGGGGCTTGAGAGGTGCAAAAATCTGACATATTGTCCCAAAGGTCTGCAAAGGCTCCTTGGATTCTCTAGGCAGTGCTTGGCCCATTGTTCTCTGTGAAGCACTTCTGCACAAGGAACAACTCTAGTGCCATATTAAGACCGGTTCTCATCTGATCAGGGTTATATCAGACTTGAAGGACCATGGCTTCAGCTTATGTGCTGCACCTCTGGCTTATGTCTGGTCCTGATTTGCAGAGACCGAGGGTTGGGGTTGCTCCAGAGACAAGTCTGGTAGTGAGGGCAAAGTAGACACTAGTACAAGTACCAGTGAGGGGAACATCCAAGTTAGACCGGACTCAGGGTAAGTCCGGACAATGGAGTAGGATGATGGAGGAGGACTTAGAGGAGACAAGGGAAGGTGAGTGACTAAGTTGATATTCAAACTGAGGAACTATCGGTACAAGTATGGTGGTATTTATACTACAAGGCTACTCAGTATGAGTCATAACTAATTGTCTTGTACATGGAAACCACCATATGGTTTACTAGTGGGTGCATCAATCAGAGGCTATGTGTGGTGCACGCATGGTTGCCAGAGGTAACGATCTGATATCTAAGAGGGATCTGAAACAGAAATGGAGAGTATGGAAAAGGAAACATGAAGGGAGTGAGATAGTTGGGGAACAGAATATCAGAATAGGGATAGGGAATAGGGAATGGGGAATGGGGATAGGAATAGAAGGATATTGGGGATCAGAGGTATGGGACAAGGGTCAGATCAGAGATGGGGACTTGGGATATAACAGTATCCCCCTCTTAAGGCCATAGGGTCATGTGATGTCAGGAATAGATCGGAGTTCAAAAAGTGGGCCAGGGGTATAAGTAGGACGGGATACAACAGGATCTCCTAATTTCAACCCACCATCTGTACATCTCGACCCTCGCCACTAGACATGTCTGATAGCCAATCCCTCAAAGAGTTGCAAGCACTCATGGTGAACATCCAGCACCAAATTGAAGAGAAGGCAGCAGAAGAGAAGCACCAGGCAGCAGAGAAGAAACACCAACATCGTAAGGAGCAGAAGGAGCAGAAGGCAGCTGAGAAGAGACATCAGGAGGAGGAGGAGAAGAAGTGTGAGGAGGAGAAGGCAGCAGCAGTGAGGCGGGAGGTGCAGCAGGCGCAAACATCAAGGTCTGCAATGACCGGGTCCTAGGTGGTATCCGAGGTGGGCAAAGTGCCAGTGTGTGACCAGTGCTATGCAAAGGGAGAGTACTGTGCACAACCCACTTGGTAAGTGCCTTTTCTAGTGTTTGATCTTGGCTGACAATTTAATAGGTGCAAGAGGAAGGGCACG